>CAUYQG010165814.1:0-22997 GCA_963574415.1 Tarsius wallacei
ATAATCCCGTGCTTTGGGAGGCTGAGGTGAGTGGATTGCCTGAGCCTGCGGGTTCGAGACCCACCTGGGCAACTTGGCGAGACCTCATCTCTACAATAAATCAAAAAATCAGCTGGGCATGGTAGCGTGTGCCTGTAATTCTGGCTACTCGGAAGGCTGAGGCGGAAGGATCGCCGGAGCCCAGTGGGTCGAGGCTACAGTGGCCGGGAGCGGCCACTGCACTCCAGTCTGGGCGACAGAGTGAGACTCCAACTCAAAAAAAAAAACAAAACTACTTTTTTTCATTATGTGTGAAGTTTACTTATAATCAAAATTTCCTTACTAAGTATAAGTATTAATATTAAGCTAGTTATTTGTGCCTGAGTTTGTAATGTTTTGCTTTCAATAATTTCTTAAACTTAGCAGTTTTTATATGCACATAAATCTTCACAGAAGCACTTAGTAAAGCACCAGGAAATAATAAATATTATTTTACTACAACTAAAGTTAACAAAATTCTCAAATAATTCAGATACATGAAAATAAATTGTTGGTCTTAGTTTGTGAACATTAGTCCATGTTTAACTATATCCTATTGTTTTCTTGAAGTGTTTCCACCAGTTTTCACTGACTAGAAGATATTAAGAGCTTTCTTAAACTGTAACCTGCGGATACTTTGTCCAACATATACCCCTAGACTTAGGGACCCTTGGCTGCATAGCCTATAATTTCTTCAAGGTTCATCACTATTGGCCAGTGCTCTAACATGAAATGTATCCCAGATTGATAAACTTAATTCCGAATGGAATTCAGTATAAACCTATCCTATAAATCTGTCCTATTTGATATATTTAGATAAGGTTCATTCAAAATCTCACCTGGAAGGAGGACTTTAGGCTGATACTTATACAAAGCTCAAGTGGGATTACTCCTTGAGACTTAGAATCTATTCATTTATTCAACAAGCACTTACTGGCTTGTGCTAAACACTTTACTGTATTTGCTGAGGATGCATGTTACCTGCACCAGGTTTCTCAAAGTCCTCTGTGAGAGGGGGACCCAAAAAAACCGTTATTTATAAAAAATCATGAATTCTTACATGTTTACACTTTAGTCACCTTTAAAGTACTCTCCATTTGATGCAATACAGCTATTAAGATGCTTTTTCCACTGCTGAAAAACAGTTTTTGAACTCACCAATTTTGATGCCTTTTAGCTCTTTTGCCATTTTTTGTTTCTTTTCTTCCACATCAGCAAAATGTTTCCCTTTGAGGACTTTTTTTCATCTAGGAAAACAAAAAAGTCACTTGGGGTGAGATTGGGTGATTAGGGAGGGTGGGGTCTGACGGGTGGGTCATGCAATTTTTTGGTTAAAAACTGCTGAACACTCAACACAGTATGGACAGATTGTTCATGAAGATCACCCCTCATGAAATGGGCAAACATGTTGACAGAATCTCCCCCCCAAAAACTCACTGAAGCTGAACACAGCCTCTCACAACAGCGCTAGGTGGTGCCTGCTGCCAGTGGGTTCCTAAGAACAGTCACCTAACGAGAGAATCCTGTAAATGGGCCTACCCTCCAAAAAAGAATTCTGGGTTTGTTTGGATCTCCCCTCATATAGTTGAGATAGTAGTGAGAATAGTTATTTTAGAACCAGCCAAAGCTGGAATTGAATCCTAGCTCCTCCCCTACCAACAAATTATTTGTTCCTATTAAATAATATTTTCCTCATCTCTAGAATGAAGATAATACTAGCCTGATTGTTTGGAGAAAATTAAATGATTCAATGCATATGTAATTTAGCCTGGCAAACACATAGCCTGACTTACAGTAGGTACTGTTGACAATGGAGTGTGATAAGTAATATGAAAAGAGCTGTAATGGAGATACATACAAGTAGTGGTATCAATGAGAGAGAGTAGTCCACTTAAAAAAAAAAAGATGTTGTTGAGCAAGGAAGGCATCTTTGAAAAATGGTACTGAAGACTGGGTGTTGTTAGTGTTCATTATGCATATCAGCGGGGAAATTGTATTTCAGGCAGAAGGAGTATACTGTTTAAAAGCAGAAAAGAGTAAAATAAGCACCTTTGAAATAAACTCCTTGTAAATAGGACAGCCAAAACATAGGCCATGTCTTGAGGGAGGTCAGCAAGAGATAAATATACAGGTAATATATAGGTAGAGGTAAGATTGCGAAACACTTTGCTTTTCTTCTAAAGAGCCTAGTCAATATTTCATTAACAATGGAGAGTCAGCCGGGCTCGGTGGCTCAGCCTGTAATCCCACACCTTGGGAGGCTGAGGTGAGTGGATTGCCTGAGCCCGCGGGTTCGAGACCCGCCTGGGCAACTTGGTGAGACCTTATCTCTACAATAAATCAAAAAATTAGCCGGGCGTGGTAGCGCGCGCCTGTAGTTCCAGCTACTTGGAAGGCTGAGGTGGAAGGATCGTCAGAGCCCAGCAGGTTGAGGCTGCGGTGGCCGTGAGCGGCCACTGCACTCCAGTCTGGGCGACAGAGTGAGACTCCAACTCAAAAATAAATAAATAAATAAAAATTAAAATAAAAAAAACCCCAAAAGTGTCACACAGCAGTATTTACTCTTATTATATTGAATGCAGTCTTTTGTTTTACTTTTTTAAATGCTGTTTGCAACCCACTAAGTTGTTCTTACCATCTACTAATGACATGCGACCTGTAATTTAAAAAGGAGACAATTAGGCAGAAGATGATGAAGATCTAAATCAAGAGGGGGAGCAGTAGAAAGAAAAGAAGGGAACAGATTTCAGAGTGATTTCAGAAATAGAATAAAAAGAAGTTGGTAACCACTTAGATATAGTTGATAAGTTTAAGTAGTTAAGTAGGCCTGCAGATGCCTCTTGGAGTGAATGGAGGCATTAATATTTATAATAGGATATGTAGCAAGGACTGAAAATTTAAATACCATACTGTATCTTGACTTTAGGTGTAATTTTTGGTTGTTGCATTGTTTTTTGTTAATTTGTTTTTAATTTAATGTAAATGCCTTAAGGCAGGCAATACTTTATAGTTTGCCACAGGCCCCATCACTCTTTATTGTCCTATGCTAGATGAATTCATTTGTGGTCTCCTGGAATCTAGGAGAAATGACAGATGATAGTGATGATGAGTTCAGTTTGGGATATGTTGCATTAAAGATACCCATGGACTATCCCATTGAAGTTCAAAAAATTGATTATATGGGTTGTGGCTCAGAAGAGGTGTGGTGCTCTTTAGTTTATTGATGAAAAAACTGTGGTAGAGGAAGGAATCTCCCTGGAGAGTAAGTAGAGGAAGAAAACAGTAGGTGGATGATAAACCTCTCTCTGGGAAGCACTTACACTTAAGAGATCCAGTGAAGGTGGATATCACAGGCAGGATCCTCCTCTAGCACCCTGGCCTTTCTCGGTGCGTCCTCTGGTAACTATGTATTGGATACCCTGTGTTCTTTGCTTTCAGGCGGTCAGCCTGAAGGCAGCATCATGTTGGGTCTGAAAACTAGGGCTCTCTTTAGTCTTTCATTTTCCTTCAGCCTAGATGTCACTGTTCAATGTAAAAATCTAACATGTGCTCAGAGTCGGCTTTTTTCTTCTTTGCTATTCCAGGTAAAACATTTGATGACTTTTCTGGGTTCGTTCTTCTGGCCCTAAAAATTTTCCTGAAATTTTGAAATAATCTTGTTGATTTTTATGGTATACAAAATGAAGTAAAATAGGTTTTATTTGTATATGTATTTAAAGCTTATTACGGTGTTTAAATATCTACTTAATGTTTGTTTCTATCCATTTATAACCATACTTTCCAGTCTATTTTATTTCTGTCTTCACTTAAGGGTAGTTCATTTTGATTCCTAATGATGACATTTAGTCCATATGTTAATGGTCATGGTATGTTTGTATTCATAAAAACATTTTTGAGCTATTTTTATTAGGCTTATAGCCTCACATTCTGTTAGTAAGCCCTCTTTTTGATTACTATTTTTAATATACAGTTGTTTTTCCATCAGATAACTGTACTTCATTCTCCATTTTAGATCCGACAGAAGAGCCAGCACCCCAGGCCACCAATACAGTTGGGTCAGTTATTGGAGTAATTGTCACCATTTTTGTGTCTGGAACCATATACTTTATCTGTCAGAGGATGTTATGTCCACGTATGAAGGGAGATGGGGAAACCATGACTAATGATTATGTCGTTCATGGACCAGCTTCTGTGCCACTTGGTTATGTGCCACACCCAAGTTCTTTGTCAGGATCTCTTCCAGGTGAGTTAGACTGATTCATCGAGAATAAGTCTTGGGCCCTGGCAAGTTTGCCAAGTTTCCATTATGGAAACAGGATACTACCTAGAGTCAGTTTCAAACTAGATGACTTTGGGTTTTAAACATTGTAAGAACATGTGTTCTTCTTTTTTTTTTTTTTTGAACTATTAACACATTCTCTTTCCAAAAAAGGCCTTAGTTCTGGGTTGGTAGAAATTGCCAAAGGATATAAAGCAAATACATATACAAGCTCTCCTCTGAGTGTATATCTGAATGTATTATCTTGTACTAAGTGAATTAGCCAGTCCTCTAGGGAAAAGAGCTATAGAGCACAGGTTCTGTAGGCTCTCCACCAGAGTACTCCAATACTATTGTGCCAGGAGTAAAAGGAGGCCAAGAAATAGATAAGATCCCCTTCACCCAACAAAGATTTGTAAATAGCTAGGTTTGATAAAAGGGAGGAATATGTTATTTTCTCTTGATTTACGTGATGGCAGGGGACTTGAGCTTAGGCATAGCCCAGTAGCCGGAAGTTTTACACTTGGGTAGACCATATTGTTCTAGGAAAGTATAACTTTCCTTTCAGTGTTTTCTGGTGTCCTTAGTTAAAAGGAACCTTCCTCTTAATAAATATGAAAGAGGTACCTGGCAGAATCCCTCTGAAAATAGGAACTAACTATGGGTGTCATTCTTAAGTTAACAAATATGGTTTTCAAGTTGTTAATGATAATGTTTCTTTGTTGCCATACTTATTTTCAGTTAGTGGAATTTGGGAGGCCACTTGGAAAAAAGTAGAATTTCTTCTTTCGCATTGGTAGTTTTGATTCCAGCAACATTTGCATTCATCAGATGAAGAATCAATCTTGTGTATGTTGTGTTTTATGCTCTAAAAAATAGTTTTTGTTTTCTTTTGAACAAATCTATTCTTTAGACTGCCCTGCTTCACAACCTCCACCCAATTAGCTGGGCGTGGTAGCGCACACCTGTAGTTCCAGCTACTTGGAAGGCTGAGGCGGAAGGATGGCCGGAGCCCAGCAGTTCGAGGCTGCGGTGGCCGGGAGCGGCCACTGCACTCCAGCCTGGGCGACAGAGTGAGACTCCAACTCAAAAAAAACAAAACAAAACAAAACAAAACACAACCTCCACCTTTCTTCTTCAAATCATCCAAGAGGTTGAGAACCTCTTATTTTGAATAGCTCTGCTTCCACCAGAGGAGGGAGGAGGAGCTATTCTTGACCTTATACTAAGCCAGTTCTCAATTGAAGCTTTCACTTCTAGAAAACATTCATTTCCTTTCTCCATTAAATGTTTCCAATTATTAGGAAAGGAGGGCTTAAGTTATTTGAAACCAGACTACTTGACTATTGATATTTGTAATCCAAGTGTTGAGTAAAATTATTTCATGCATTTTTATAGATCTTACTCATCTTCAGTTTTTGCCCCTTTCATTTTAGGAATGTCCCGAGGTAAATCAATGATCAGCTCCCTCAGTATCATGGGGGGAAGCAGTGGACCCCCCTATGATCGAGCTCATGTCACAGGAGCATCGTCAAGTAGTTCTTCGAGCACCAAAGGCACTTACTTCCCTGCAGTAAGCAGTCTGTTTTCTTTTGAATCCTAAAATACTTAGGATCTTAGATTTTTTTAAACTTATTTAAATGTTAGCGTTCAGTGATGATAATATAGAAATAGCTTTTTTATGTAGAATTTAGGCATAAAAGGCTCAAAGAAGGACTTACCACTCCTTCCACATGCTTTAAGTCTTAGTTGACTGTGTATTAATAACCAGCATATTTGAAAGCACTGGGCATTAGTTTCACATTTCAAGTAAAAGTAGAACTACTGAAGTACCTCTTGAGAGATTAGGGACTTCATTTTATGACCTCCCAAAAGAGGAAGCACACCTGGAATTTCTCCTAAATCAGTAATTTTTCTCTAAGTATTTATAATTTTTAAAAACCAGGGACTATCTGTGCTGACCTTAAACCAGTGACTTGCAGATTACAAATTTTCTTTTTACTACTTTGCACTTTTTAGTCATGATGAGGTTTTATCTTAGAGAATGAGGGAGCCACAGTCCTAAAGTACTATTTGAGATTAGTTCTTTGAAAAAGCAGGATTGTGCTAATGGTGTAATGAAAAGGAATACTAATAGAGATGAAGTAAGCAAGGTTGATAGCAAGTCTAATAGTCTTTGTTTGGAGTAGACTATCGTTATTTTAATAATTTTTTCTTTTAGATTTTGAACCCTCCACCATCCCCAGCCACAGAACGATCACATTACACTATGGAATTTGGATATTCTTCAAATAGTCCTTCTACTCATAGGTCATACAGGTAATATACATCTTCCTCTAATATGAGTTGAAGTACTTATTAAAAGGAAGAAATATTCTGTTGTGTACTTGATGTGGCCCCAAGTGAGTAAAGGATGGTCACCAGAGAGAGAGAATAGGCATCTTTTCTTGTTAATACTTACAGATGCCTCAGTCCTTTCCTTTTGGGGCATTATGCATTTTTTAAAAGATTGTTACTGATGCTGTCTTTTAGAATAATAAAGTAGCCCCAGGCTTTGGCAGTAGTCTAAGGAAAAGTTACCCACTGAAGTAACTGGTTGCAAAATAGTTTGACATTCTAAGAATGAAATACTGGGATAAGACCATGGTTCAGAGAGTTGTGAGAGCTTAAAGCAGCAGACATATTAAGAGCACAGAATTTTAGAAAAGTTGAAGCAAGTGTAAGTTCAGCCTTTGCTTAAATATGTTATTATGATCTGGAGTAAAAATTTCTTGTGTGGTTGCATGGAATAAATCAAGACTGACTAAAATAAATGAAGTATTTTTGTAAGCCACAAAAGGGGAAATTAAATCATTGTGTTAATTTTAGGTCTATGAAGTGTGTTAAGCAGGTCAGATACCATCATGTCAGCCTTCTTCTTCCATCTTCCTTGAAAGGCCAACAGAATGTTCAACAGCTTGACAGTCTCTGTCTAAACACTAGGTTCCCAGTGTTTATGGGCATCCCTCAGGTGCCTGCTATCGTCTAGATAGGGTATTCCCTAGAGTTTCAGTCATAGCGGCATCATAGAACCTCACCCATGTATAGAAATAAAGTGAAAACCAATTATAGTATCTCATTCGGAATTCAGAATTTGCATTTCAGTTTAGATAAAACTGTTTTAGAAAACTTTGGCTCTGAACTGATTGTTTTTATGATTTTTTTTTTCATGGTCTTGCTTTGTCACCCAGGCTGGAGTACAGTGGCATTATCATGGCTCACTGCAGCTTCGAACTCCTGGGCTCAAGTGATCTTCCCAACTCAGTCTCCTGAGTAGCTGGAACTCTAGGCACATGCCACTGCGCCTGACTAATTTTTATATATTTTTTTGTAGCCATGAGGTCTTGCTATGTTGCCTATGCTGTTTATAATTTATTCTAGTGCTGATTTCTCTGCCATAAGTTAAAAAGACAAAACAGAAAAAGCAGAATTATGAAAATTGAGAAACTAAAGACCTAAATTTTTATTTTAAAAAATTATTTAATTCAAATTGAATAAAACACTCATCAAAATAAAGATAATTGCACCAAAAACATTCCTTCTTTAACTATTTTCTGTGTCTCAAATTAAGCCCAGTTTCTGTTTGATCTTAGTCAAATCTTTCATCATTTGTTGAGATTTTTATCTAAATTGGTACATAAAAGAATTTTGTTGATTCAGTTTGTTTTCTTTTTTTCATGAAAATAGATGTATTTGGACTTTTAAATAAATGTTTGCCCAAGTAATTTCACCAAGACTTGACACATGATTGGATGGAAAGATAAGACCAAAAAAACCAAAAACAAAACTGTGATATCATGTCAATATTGATAGTAAAAGCCTTTAAGAACCTGCTCAGTAGGTCGTGTAACTTTTGGTCCCTGGCAGCCACTTCTTTTGAGGCAAACTCAAGTGATTTCCAATAGTTTGTATACTGGGATATTATCTTGTAGCTCTCTTTATCCCTGGGTTTCTTATGAATTGCTATATTAGTTTTATACTTGCTCTTGCCCTTCTCTTACAATCACTTTGTGTAATGAGAAAGCTTATAAATAAGTCTTTGGGCTAAATGTAAGATCAACTTGACCATATTTAGAATAAAAAGGTATAAGGAGTTACAGATATGGCTGTGCATGGTGGCCTATTCCTCTAATCCCAGCACTTTGGGAGTCTGAGGCAGGAGGATTGCTCAAGCCCAGGAGTTTGAGACCAGGCTAAACAGCATAGCAAGATCCCTTCTCTACAAAAAATTAGGCAGGTGTGGTGGCACATGCCTGTAGTCCTAGCTACTCATGAGGCTGAGGAAAGAAGATTGCTTGAGTCCAGGAGTTCGAGGCTGCGATGGGCCATGATCATGCCCATGCACTACAGCCTAGGTGACAGAATGAGACCCTATCTCCAAAAAAAAAAAAAAAAAAAAGGCCGTGCACGGTGGCTCAAGCCTGTAATCCCAGCACTTTGGGAGGCCGAGGTAAGGGGATTGCCTGAGCCCACAGGTTTGAGAACAGCCTGGGCAGCTTGGCGAGACCTTATCTCTACCATATATCAAAAAATTAACTGGACTTGGTAGCACATGCCTGTGGTTCTGGCTACTTGGAAGGCTGAAGGAGGAGGATTGCCTGAGCCCAGCAGGTCGAGGCTGCGGTGGCTGTGAGGGTGCTACTGTGCTCCAGCCTGGGCGATGGAGTAAGATTCCAACTCAAAAAAAAAAGTTACAAATAGAAGTAGAAATGATGGAAAAGCCAGCATTTAGATCAGCTCTTATTCTCACTAGTATATTTCTCTTTCCACTGCCTTTTTCTTTACTTAGCCATGCTACAAACCTAACATCTGTAGATTACTTAAGTATATGCTATAAATAGATTAGGCCTCTGAAGTATATATTAGAAAATTCACTGACTCTATAGTGGGTATCTAAAGTTTATCATTTTGATGTTTAGTTAAAGTTGCCTTTATGACAATATACTTGGCAATACATATGGAATGAAAACTATTTCTCCCAACCACAGCAATTTCCTTTCGCTAACAGTAACAATAATGGGATAGATATGTCCCTTAGGCTGTCTACCAAAATTCAGCCTGAGTTGTACAATATTTTAGTTTTAAAGAAAGAAATGAAATCTTAGATATCATCAAAGTAATTTTTCATCAGGTTAATTATGGAGCAGTTAAAAAATGTTGAGGAAATGCTAACATATTTAAGTAGTATAAAATGTATAAAGACCCATTCTTCTCATAGGCTATGAAACTGCAGAAATTGGTGAGGCCTACTCTATAAATTAAGTATAAAATGTATAACAGAGATTTTCCAGAAGTTGACTGTTAAGTCCAGTGTTGAATCATCCTTCTTTATTCTGTGGTTCAGTTTTACCTTGGAGATTGAAGAGCACACAGAAGCTAGATTAAGTTCACCTCTGCATTCCCATCCTGTTCACTTTTACTTGCCTCTAATTACATTTTATTTGCAAATGAGAAAATACATGCTATCTTCCTCTGCCAATCTGCCATTGAAAATTGCCTCTTGATCTGTGAAAATTTAAGTTGCTGTAGCTTATTGTTTTTAAAGTGAAGTTGACACCTAATACCTCTGTATTCTGGTAGGGAAAATCATTTTTCTGTTGAAACTCATTCTGTTTCTTTATTTCCTCCCTATATCAGCTACAGGCCATATAGTTACCGGCACTTTGCACCCCCCACCACACCCTGCAGCACAGACGTTTGTGACAGTGACTATGCTCCTAGCCGGAGAATGACCTCAGTGGCAACAGCCAAGGGCTATACCAGTGACTTGAACTATGATTCAGAACCTGTGCCCCCACCTCCCACACCCCGAAGCCAGTACTTGTCGGCAGAAGAGAACTATGAAAGCTGCCCACCTTCTCCGTACACAGAGAGGAGCTATTCTCATCACCTCTACCCGCCGCCACCCTCCCCCTGTACAGACTCCTCCTGAGGAGGGGCCCTCCTCCTCTGACTGCCTCCAACATGAACATGTAAATACAAATGTGGTTGAGATCTGGAGGGGGGGAGGGAGCTATTGGAGAAGGATGAGGCAGACCATGTACAGTTAAAATTATAAAATGGGGTAGGGAATACTGGAGATATTTGTACAGAAGAAAAGGATATTTATATATTTTCTTAAAACAGCAGATTTGCTGCTTGTGCCATAAAAGTTTGTATAAAAAATAAATTTGTACTAAAAGTTTTATTTTTGCAAACTAAATACACAAAGCATGCCTTAAACCCAGTGAAGTGACTGAGTACAAAGGAAACAGGAATAATAAAGGCATCACTGACAGGAATGTCTGGGCTTTATTGATACCAAAAATGAAACAAAACAAAAACAAAAAGAAAGAAAAAATTAAATCCATCTCAGAGCAGCAAACCACAGATACTTGAGTGTAGCCAAATAGTTGTAGTGTTAACGAACATTTGAGGGCCAACAAGTTAAGAAATCATGAAAGGAAAAAAAATTAATACTAACCTTGGACAAAGGGCTTTATTTTCTCCAGGAATACAACAATGTTAGTGAGGAAAATAGATATTTATACAAATCCATTCTGGGTGTTGCTGTTGTAGGAGAGATCAGCTGTCTGCTAAGACACTGTGAGGCTGTGTGTGCAAGTCTTCTGTCCCTACCTTAGAATCTATACAAAAGTTAATTTTTTCTCTAGGTGTTTTCACCTTACTGCCTCCCCCAGCAACTTTGTAGGCCATTTTGCCAAGATTACCATGATTTAGTTAAGTTTTTTATCTGAGAATTGATTAAGTGGAATTTTCTAAATTAAGGTTTGATTTTAATATTTCTCCTAGCACCATTCCCCAGTAGGCTTAGCTCTTCAATTTGACTGCTGTTTTTGCATAATGATCAAAAGTTAGACACATTATCGCTCTTCTTCCAAGATTGTTTTAATGCTCATTAAAGTGTCTTTTTACAGCACATATAGACAGTGTTTAAGAATTACAAATTTAACCATTATGTTTTTGTTGTAAATTAACCATATATCCTTGCAGTACTTTCAGCATATAATATTACAACATGAAATCATTTTTATATTTTTTTTTCTGAATAAAACACTTAAATATGTTGTGGTTAGAGACAAACTATTTAAAAAGAGAATTTTTTGTTATCATTAGGTTTTCCCGATATTAATGGTTTGTGACATTTTCATGTTCTTTAGGCCAATTTTTCTCAGAATGATGTCTACATACATACCTCTTCTAATGTGTGACATGAGTTTAATATCTTCCTGTTATCCACTGTGAATGTTAGGTTGTTTTCAAACTATTCACAAATTATTCTTATAATCACCTCGTATTAAATTTTTATGTGTGTTCTCTTTTATCCCTTTATAGATTAAGGCAATTTAATAAATTTAACAATGGGGATTAAATGAGAAGGCAAACTATTAACTTCTCAGCCGAGAACTTGGGTGGAAGGGAATAAGGGAAGCCTCTCATAACCTGCCCGACCTGCTGTTGTGCACAGCACTGGGGCTGCTGTGTCGTCAGCTGCCAGGGCTGACCTGCAGGGTGAGTCTACACTTCTCTGCCGCCTTGCTCTTTACATGTGTCTAGCACTCCTCTGCTAAAACTGAATGTTTTTAAACATGTATTTTTACCTTAACAGGTGTTGGTCAGTTCGTTGTTGGTTTTTTGTTTTTTGGGGTTTTTTTTCCTTTTGAATTCTGTCTTGCTGAGGCCTCTGGGTTTCAGGGCCCAAGAGAAAACAACAAAGAAAGGTTTCAGAGTTTTGGCAAAGGTGAAGTAACTTTTCAAGCAAATAAAAAATACCCCCAAGTAAGCAATTTAAAGAGAAAAAATGTAGTTTCAAAATAGTGCTCAGATTGTTGGGGACAGTTGATAAGAATCAGGGGCACTTGATTTTGCATGTAAGTAAATGGAATCCATCAGTGTCTTGCCTCTCAGTCAGACAAGCATTAACTCTTCCTGTTGCTGGAACTAAGTGCTCCGTCTAAGACAGAATGAAGACTGAACTTGTATTCTGTGACACACAGGGGCACTTGATGCTGAAATGAAGATGGAAAGGTTAACAATAACTGGGTATCAATTAGAATTTGAGAATTCTCTGTGTTTACATTTCTTAATGTGCATCTTTGTCTGGTGGGCTTCCCATGTGGAAACTTGCACTATAATAAACGAAGAAGAATATTGCCTTGTTTTATCTCAGTCCAAGTGCTTGTACTGCGATGGCAATGGCCTCTTCTTGCAAAATACTAATTTGTGTGCCAATTTGTTTGGAATTATCTGAAGGCAGTTCAGCTTAATCTCGGTATCCTCTTTTTGGGGTAGATGAGATGGATTCTTAATATTTCTGGGAGGCCGGGCACAGTGGCTCATGCCTGTAATCCCTGCACTTTGGGAGGCTGAGGTGAGAGGATTGCTTGAGCCCAGCCTGGGCAGCTTGGTGAGACCTCATCTCTTTAAGAAAAAAAAAATTCTGGGAGTACTTTTAATGAGCTAATTTGTCAAATTTGAGAAAGATTTATTGACCCTTTGTTTACATGGACAGTTAAGCTTAAGTAAATTGTATCTTGATTATTAAACACAAGAGTTTTAACTGGAGAAACCGAAAAGAAGAAATAAACATGAGACCACAAATCTAGGGGAAAAAAATGAAAAAGGCTTTTTAAATTTGGCATATTGTTAGATTCATTATTGGGGAGGGGAGGAATCTACTTGTCATTAGATTCCGTAAATGCAAAAGTATTTGTTGCAAACATGTCCTAAAATATGCCCACTTACTGATGTGATTAAAATTATTTGAGAAGTGAACTGTAAAATAACATACTTTCTGTGCCTCACAGTAAGCTATTCTGTACTAAAGTGATCTTTTATAACTAAGGTTCTGGACTTGACTCCAACAGAGCCCTAGTCTTCTGAACTGTGGCCCAAGGAATTTTGTTACTTAAGTCAGAAAAATGACACATTCACAGGAAATAACGGAGTTGGAGGATAGAATCTTCCCAGTATTAAGTTTCTTCCGTGAAGTGTTATCATGCCTTTGGTACTTGCTGCCACTCTTCTATACTAGTATGTCGTGTGATGTTGTCTGTTTAGCAGAAGATGATGTAGTTACTTTAATTTTAATATAAAAATACCTCGTTGCCATCTCAACAGGGGTATTGGGAGGAAAAAAAAAAACTTTGTGGTGTACCACAAGGAAATCTCTGATCCTTTAATAAATTTGAGAGCTACTGTTCTACAGAGATGATAGGTATTTGGAAATGAAGACTTTAATGTACATTTTCAACTAATATAGGCTCATAACTAGGGCGAGGGGCCTTGAGCAGAACAATAGTAAGATGATTTTGAAGATTGTGATTCTTCATCATTTAAAAATACCCTACAGTCAATAATTCGTATAAGGGCAACTCATTCAAAGTTGAATATGTAAAAATAGCCACCATCTTTATTACGTAGCAGTCAGTTTTGAGGGAACATCTTTTTGTTTTGCTGTAAAGGTCAAGTAGAGTTAGTAGCTGTGACTTAGCCTGTTAACGAAATGTCTTTATTTATGTGATCTGATATCAGTAGTCACAGTAGAGACTAGAGAGGCTTGCCCTGAAGCTTGCTCCTCTGCAATAAATGGGCTGCTGCTGACTAGATTTGATTCTTAGAAATGTGATATTTTGAACTGTTTTATTTCTTATAGGGGAAACCTTCCCCACTTGATTTGCATGCCTTAGGAATTGCATATTGGTTACCATTACATATCTAAAAAGATTCAGGATCAACAATCTTAGGCTTTTCACACCCCAAATATGTCATGCTTTTAATGTGCAGTGCTTATGTCCATATATGGCATCTATAGTTTATCTGAAGTGTGGATATGAGTATGTTGACCAGTATTAGTTGGTGGACAAATGTTTGGGCATCTACAAATGAAACTATACACCAAGTATGAATTTACTCCTAAAGAAGTTTATAATCAAGTGTTGTTTAAAACATACCATCACTCATCAATAAGGGTATGTACCTGCATAAATGAACATTTGTATACTTAGCCCTGAATTGTACCCACATCCTTAAAAGGGAAAAAAAACACATCAGAATTCTTAAACTCAAGAAATTTAATTTTACTTGGTATTCCTTTTCTTATTCTACGTCTAAAATGAGCCAAAAGAAATAACATATGATTTTAGGACGTGCTAGTAGCACACTGGTTTCTGCTTTCTGAGATGGCATCATTTTATAGTAATCTAAATTTTAGCTTTGCAAATTCTCAGAGTTTTAGAGTAGAGGACTTTGGTTTTCAAATATAAAATTATACATATATAATTTTTTAAAAAATTAAATTATGAGCATTGTGAATTCATATCCTCAGCATTTTTCTGTTTTACTTGATTCCACATCTCATTAAGCTTGTATCTACCTGAGTGGAGGAGGGGGAGACCTATGTTAATTAAATACTGACTGTTCTCACCTTTCTTCAATTGAGGTAAATGTGACTGTTTTTCTTTTTATAAATCATTCTTAAGTTTATTACTGATAAAAGAAACTTCATGACTTTACAGATAAAATTACAAACTAAATGATTTCTTCTTAGAAGTGGAGTATAGACCTAACATAAACTAACCATTAAATTTACCACTATCTCTTAGGGTTTGCCCAAAATCATCACCAAAGAATTCTAGGCAACATGCTTTTGCTTAACTGTCCATTTGGTTTTTTTTTTCTTTTTTTTTTTTTTTTTTTTAGTCAAATACAAGCAGGAAGGGAGGTGTAGATATATTTATATGTAGATATATATTCTATATATATATCAATGCCTAAGTGTGAGTGTTAAAAGGAAAATTGTAAGTCAGATTAAATAAGACATGATATAAAGTATATGAGTTAGTAAGGAAAACTTTAAGAGAGTAAAGAGGATACCAAGAAGCTTAAACTGGACTAGCCTTATTTGCAAGTGAAGGATCTGGTGCTGCTTTCAGATGTTTATCTTTTATGTTTTTTTCCTTAAGCTTTAATCTTTGTCATTGTCTTAAAGTCAACTGGTGTTTCTTGTTCATCGACTTTGGTACGATGGTGCTTTGCAAGGATGTATTTATATTATAATGGCCAACATTTGGTCAGCCCTCGTCCACTTATTCACTTCCCCCTTTTGTAAAATAAGTGCTTTAATTATAAACTGTATAAAATTACCTTGTATAAATCCCTTTTGATTATTACAATAAGCTGAATTGTAACAAATGAAATGTTGATTTTTATAATAAAACAGTGGAAAAATAAAAGCATCTTTTTTTTTTTCAGCAAGAAATTAAAACAGTAGCTGGTTGTGCTTTGCTGCGGTATAAATCAGACTGTTGTATTTCAGACACAACAAATACCAGCGTTATTGTTTGCATTTAAAATAAATACTGCTCTGGCTGAACACGGTGGCTCAAACCTGTAACCCCAGCACTTTGGGAGGTTGAGACAGGCAGATTGCTTGAGAGCTCAGGAGTTTGAGACTAGCCTAGGCAACATAGTGAAACCACGTCTCGCAAAAAGAAAACTAAAAAATTAGCTAGGCGTGGTGGTGCATACCTGTAGTCCCAGCTACTTGGAATGCTGAGGTGGAAGGATCACCTGAGCCCAGAAGGTCAAGAGTTTCGTAAGCCGTGATCATTGTGATCCTACCACTGCACTCCAGCCTGGGCGCGAGAGTGAGACCTCAACTCGGAAAAAAAAAAAAAGTATTGCTCTGGAAGAGAGGTTTGAAGAGGGCTTTTGCTTCGTTCTATGCTGACAGCCCCTGTGATTGGGAACAGATTAATGGTGGTAAATATCTGTCTGGGGATGGGGAGACACCTCTTATCATCAAGGGTGCCTGAACGAAGCATTTTGGTATGCCTAACCCCTAACCGTACCCCACAATACCATAATAAAAAATAAAAAAATAAAAAGAAATACTCTGTGATTCAGGATTGCTCTTGTTCTCAGTAAACTGGAAGGAACACTGGTGTGGACTCAGCACCACCTCACCTTTTCCTGTCCCCCAAATTAGCTTATGAAATGAACATTACTTTTCCTGGTGTAGAAGTCCAATGTGATGTGATGATATTTTTTCCATGAGGGTGAATTGTGGTAAAACCAATGAGAACTCAACCTACCAGGTTGCTGCTTGATATTAAGTTTACTGGTTCGATAGGAAGGGAGGAAAGCTGTTTTCTTATTTGCAGTAATTGAGCTCAACTATCAATTATGTAGAAACCAAACCCTTATATAATGTCTTTGTTTTAGCAAGTGCTCTCAAGTAAGTGGGCTCATCTTGTTTTTTGCTAACTCCCATTCTTTTCTGTGGAGGGAAAACAAAACTACAAGTTGACTGTGGTAGGTTTGCATGATTTTAAGGCTGTCCCAAGAGTGGGGAAAACACTGCAGTGTGTTTTGGGTCCTTCTTTTCCCAGATAAAGGTTTTCAACTAAGTATACGCATTCCTTTTAATTCTTTGCCTTATATATAATTGCATTGTATCTATAAATGTAATTCCAATGATGAGTTACTGTGCTCAGAGCTCTGGTTCCATCCATTTATACCATTATGCAATTAACACGATGTCCTCTCACCTCATGGAAAACTTTCTACTTGAGATTTGCATTTGCAAATTCAGATTTAATCAACATATAAAACCAATCTTTTTCAATAGAACAGCTGAAATGAAGGACAATCTTGTTAACACTTTGCCTGTATTTATTGTGTACCAGGCTCTGGATTATTTTCCGCTCAAAATAATCAACTGATTAATGACCAAGCTTGACGGGAAATGCCCAATTTGAGTATGAAAGGCTCTAGTGCAAAATTTGGTTAGAAACAAGTTGGCTGTGGATGGAAAGAAGGGAAAGGACATGGACTGAGGACTAGATTTAACCTTTATTCAATTGCCAAGTTATGTCTGGACACATTTATTCTTAGTATTTATTTCTTGAAATTAATTTCTAAGGAAGTTTTCTAAACCTCAACTCTTTAATCAGCCAGGTCCATACCTGTTCTAGAGAGGTACCTATATATAATGCATTTGAGGCATTGGATTATAAGGTAGAGTCCTCTGGAACCCAAACACCTATGCGGTATCCTATTTTGTGCAGGTTCATATTACATGCCTTCTTTCCCCTCGGCCCTTGCTCTGCATTCCAAAGGAAATCATAGCTCTCACAAGGGAGAAAACCCAACACCCCACAAGGTGTATGGCAGAAGTGATTATCTTGAGGTCTTTTGACTGCTGATCATCCTCCTAAAATCTCCACTACCGTTACTCAACTGGATAGCCTTGAAGACTCGTGTTTTTTCCACTAATTACGTTCTTTCTTGGGATTCCGTGGCAAAAAAAAAAACAGGGGCCTCGAATATGCAGTACTGATTTTTATTTATTTATTTATTTAGGTGGAGTCTCACTCTGTTGCCCAGGCTGGAGTGCGGTGGCATGCTCACGGCCACCTGCTGAGCTCAGGTGATCCTTTCACCTCAGCCTCTCAAGTAGCTGGAACTAAAGGCATGAGCCACCGTGCCTGGATAATTGTTTGATTTATTGTATAGACAAGGTCTTGCCAAGTTGTCCAGGCTGGTCTCGAACCCCTGGGCTCAGGCAATCCTCTTGCCTCTGCTTCCCAAAGTGCTGGGATTATAGGCGTGAGCCACGGCACCCAGCAGTACTATATGAGTTTTAACCAGTATCATGGGAAGAGTTTTAATAACTCTTTCTCTAAGAGATACAGGGTTAATCATATTTTCTATTCTGATGGCAGCTTTAGTCATTTGAGTCTTTCAAGAAATGTATTCCTTTTTTTCTAAGTTGTTGATTCATTGCCATGATGCATATCTCTTATCCTTTTAAAATCTGTTTTCATTTCTGACATTAGTCATTTGTGTCTTCTCTGATGGGGCTCAGTACATGATATCGCAAAATACAGCACATTGGCACACTGACTATTTTAAGCTGAAGGAATTTGAGAAACCCACAGAAGCAGGATGTTCTCTCTGACCTTCCCACTTCTCTCCTGGAGCAGGTCATAGAAACCTAGGATGAGTTTTCTGGTCTTTTGAAGCAAGTTCCTCATGTGAGAGGTCCCTCTCTATACCTGGAGTAAAGGAACATCCTTGTCTCTGAAAACGAAGGGTCAAAAGGAAGATCCTAAACAGGCTTTGCTGAGTTTCCCCCAGTTCATTACCATTATATCATACCCTTTTGCCCTATCATATTTCTTCACAACTGTCCACTCTTCATCAAACCCACGGTAAAACACACTGTTTATCTGTTTCTTTGGGTCTTCATTTCCATATGAAGACTCTTGTGTCATGTAAAGCTCATATTAAGTACATTTGGATGATTTTATCTTAATGTCTTTTGTTACAGGGCCCTGAGGCATGAACCTAGGGGAGTAGAGAGAAAGATAAAATTTCCTCTCCTGTGTCTCTAACCTTGATCGATCTAGAGCTATATCAATATTATTGCTCTTCAAAAATCAGCTCTTGTTCTGTTTGGTTTTTTAATATATATTTTGTGTTCATTTTCTATTTCATTTATTTCTAATCATTATTTTACTTATTTTGGATTAAATTTACTAGCTCAGGTCAGGCGCGGTGGCACACGCCTATAATCCCAGACTTTGGGAGGCTGAGGTGAGAGAATTGCCTGAGCTCACAGGTTCGAGACCAGCCTGGGTAACTTGGCGAGACCTCATTTCTACAATAATTCAAAAACTTAGGCGGGCGTAGTGGCGCGTGCCTATAATCCCAGCTACTTGGAAGGCTGAGACGGAGGGATCGCCTAAACCCAGCAGGTCAAGGCTGTGATGGCTGTGAGCATGCCACTGTACTCCAGCCCGTACTCGGTGACAGAGTGAG
Source organism: Tarsius wallacei (assembly GCA_963574415.1). Taxonomy (NCBI): domain Eukaryota; kingdom Metazoa; phylum Chordata; class Mammalia; order Primates; family Tarsiidae; genus Tarsius; species Tarsius wallacei. Next base: position 19,142 of record CAUYQG010165814.1, read on the forward strand.
ACTCTGACTCAAAAAAAAAATTTTGCTAGCTTAAGATGAAAGTTTACTTTAGACCTTTTCTGATATAAGCTTTTAAAGCTGTACATTTTCTGGTCGGGCGCGGTGGCTCAAGCCTACAATCCCAGCACTTGGGGAGGCCAAGGCGAGAGGAGACGATTGCCTGAGGCCGCAGGTTGGAGACCAGCCTGGACAACATGGTGAGACCTCGTCTCTACAATAAATCAAAAAATTAGTTGGACATGGTAGCAGATGCCTGTAGTTCTAGCTATTCGGAAGGCTGAGGCGGAAGGATCGCTGGAGCCCAGCAGGTCGAGGCTGCGGTGGCCGTGAGCGTGCCACTGCCCTCCAGCCTGGGTGATAAAGTGAAACTCTGACTCAAAAAAATTTTTTCTTAAATTAAAAAAAAAAGCTGTACATTTCCTTCTAAGCATCCTTTAACTGCATCCTACACATGTTGACATTTTCATGAGCACCTAGTTGAAAACATTTTCTGATTTTGCTTGTAGTTTAATGGATTGCATAAATGTGTGCTTAGTTTCTAAATATTTGTGCATTTTCCTGTTGTCATTTTGTTATTTTTAAATTTATTTCCATAATGATCAGAGATTTAATCATTTTACAATATATTAAGACTTACTTTATGGGCCAGGTGGTAGTGAAAATATATATTCTGCCATTGTTGAGTGCAGTTTTCTATAAAGATTAATTAGGCCAGTTTGGTTTATATTGTTGTTCAAATGTTCTTTGATTTTCTACCATAGTGCTAATAATTGCTGAGACAGGAGTGTTAAAACCTCAAACTATAATTGTGAATTTGTTTCACCTTTAATTATGTCAACTTTTGCTTTATTTTGAGGTCTGTACATAATTTAGGGTCTTAATGGTTCACCCTTTTATCATTATGTAATGTTTCTTTGTCTCTATAGTCCTTGACATCTCCCTTTTATGTTTAGTTAGACAAAACAGCAATAGCAACAACAAAGAGTATATATAGTTGGGTCTTTATTTTTATTTTTTAAAATTATTTTAAAGATGTGAGGTACAATTCAGGATTAGGTATACAAGTGGTCATCGTACAGGTAAAGTTTGGGCCTCCCTTTGGTCCCCACTTTGCCAGGTCTGAGATCAGGTACCCTTATTGATGTTATGTGCCCTCTCCCCCCTTCACACACAGTGTTCCGCTACTGCCAATCCCTTTCTTACAGTATTATGGTAAATGTTCGGGGTCCACTTATGAGCGAGGGTCTTTATTTTTATTTGTCCCGTTTCTACCTTTTAATTGGAGTGTTTCACCACTTACACCTAATGCAGTTATTGCTGTGGCTGTGTTTGTCTGCTATTTTGCTATTTTTTGTCCCAACTGTGTTTGTATTTTTTCTTCTCTGGCCTTCTTCTGAGTTGATTATCTCTTAGTATTCCATTTTACTTCCCCCTTTGCCGTATTGGTTGTGCTTACATTTAGTCATTGCTCTATGATGTACACTGAACATCCTTAACATGCTGGAGTCTACCGTGAAATAAATTACACCACTTTGCATATGAGATCCTTAGAACAGTATATTTTATTTTATTTTTTGAGTCAGTTGCCCAGGCTGGAGTGTAGTGGCACACTCACAGCCACCGCAGCCTTGACCTGCTGGGCTCAGGCGATCCTTCCACTTCAGCCTTCCTAGAAGCTGGAACCACAGATGTGTGCCACTACGGCCTGCTAATTTATTTTATTATTATTATTTTTAATAGTAGAGACAAGGTTTGCCAAGTTGCACAGGCTGGTCTCGAACCTGTGGGCTCAGGCAGTCCTCTTGCCTCTGCCTCCCAAAGTGCTGGGATTACAGTCGTGAGCCACTGTGCCCGGCAGTATATTTTCTTTACTCTTGTTCTAATTTTTTTTTTTTTTTTTGAGTCAGAGTCTCACTCTGTTGCCCAGGCACACTCAAGGCCACCACAGCCTCAACCTGTTGGGCTTGTTCGATCCTTCTGCCTCAGCCTTCCAAGTAGCTGGAACTACAGGTATGTGCCACCACGCCCAACTAATTTTATGATTTATTGTAGAGACAAGGTCTCACCTTGCTCAGGCTGGTCCTGAACCCCTGAACTCAGGCAATCCTCTCGCTTCCACCTCCCAAAGTGCTGGGATTATAGGCGTGAGCCACCGTGCCCGGCTTACTTTTACTAATTACTAATATAGCTAACCTCCAACTTTCTTTTGATTTTGTGTGTGTGTTTGTGCTGGGGTCTCACTCTGTCACCTAGACTGGACTGTAGTGGCACAATCACGGCTCACCACAGCCTCGACCACCTGGGCTCAGGCGATCCTTCCACCTCAGCCTCCTAAGTAGCTGGAACTACAGGTGTGCACCACCATTCCCTGCTTCTTTTTTTTTTTTTTTTTTTTTTAGAGACGAGAACTCATTTATTTAACCAGGCTGGTCTTGAACTCCCAACCCAGATGGGGCCATTTAAGTTGAGGTATTTTAAAAGACCAGTGTTTTAAAAAAAAAGGAATTAAATATTTTAAACATAGATGTTAGGGACTCTTAAAAAGCCAAAAGTAGTTTATTACAGCTTTTCAAGCTAGAAATGAAGAAGTCACTGGAGTGTCTTACAGAGTAAGTAATCAGATTGTATTAACTTAGAGACTATTAAGATCTTGTCCAATTAACAGTGCTGAATGCTTGCCGAATAAAAACTCAGTAAAAGAAATAACAGCACTGCCACATCCCCATATTAAAGCAACTTGTCAAACAGATTCGGCTGTGGTCATTCTGGGTTTCAGAAACCCTCTCAACCCAATTGTCCTCTGCTCTCACCACAACAGTCAACACGGAAGACTTCTGTGACCCCCAAATATGTGGCGATTTCTCCCCACCAGCAAGCAGTCAGTCCTGAGTATTCTACCTATTGCCTCAGCTGGGTGTTGGCCAACTTATTTCCGACATTATCTACCCAGAGATAGTGTCAGCTGCGCAGGTCGAGGGCCCAGTCCCATGAGGCAGCACCCTCTCCACCGGTGCAAGTCTGGAACTTCTGACAGACTGGCTTCAAGTTAGGATTCCCACGACTCCCTCCTTGGGTTCTACCAATTTGCTGGAGCAGCTCACAGAATCAGGGACATACATCTACTGGTTAATTAAACGGACACTACAGAAGATATAGAGAAGTATAGGGTGATGCATTGGAGAAGGGGCTAGAAGCTTCCATGCTCTCTGGAAGTTTTGCAGTTTTTGTTTCATCTGTTTTTGCCAATTTTTCCCTCCTTTTCTGCCTTGTTTTGGATTGAGTCGTTTTTATAATTCCATTTTACCTCCTTCATTGTGTGTGTGTGTGTGTGTGTGTGTGTGTGTGTGTGTGTGTAGTGGTTGCTTTGGGGTTTACATTATACATTTTCAACTTACCACAGTCTACCTTCAAGTGAAATTATACACTTTACATTTCCATCTTTTTCTTCCTAGCCTTTGTACTATTGTTTTTGTTTGTTTGAGTTGGAGTCTCACTCTGTCACCCAGACGGGAGCAGCCACTGCAGCCTCGACCTGCTGGGCTCCAGCGATCCTTCCGCCTCAGCCTTCCAAGTAGCTGGAACTACAGGCGTGCGGTACCACGCCTGGCTAATTTTTTTTGTTTGTTTTGATCTATTGTAGAGATGAGGTCTCACCAAGTTGCCCAGGTGGGTCTCGAACCCGTGGGCTCAGGCAATCCACTCACCTCAGCCTCCCAAGGCGCGGGATTACAGGCTGAGCCACCAAGCCCGGCTGGATTTTTGTTTTTTAACTTATTTAAGCCACGTTATTTTGGGGCTGTTTGTTATATGTAGTAGAATCAAGTCCCAATTAAGATCTCCACCTTAGGCCAGGCTC
>CAUYQG010165817.1:0-12603 GCA_963574415.1 Tarsius wallacei
GATGGAACTAGAGTCTATAATACTGAGTGACCTCTCACAGAAACAAAGAACTGAGTATCACATGTTCTCACTCATATAGTAGACCTTGATCATCCAACATATTACCACAAGAAAATGACTGACAGTGGTGGGGAACTATGGGGGGGAGGGGGAGGGTGATGGGATTAGTGGTAGTAAATATCTGTCTGGGGAGGGGGAGACACTTGTTATCAACAAGGGTGCCTGAACGAAGCATATTTGTATACCTTACCCTTAACTGTACCCCACAATATCATAATAAAAATATTGAATATTAAAAAAATAAAAATAAAAAAATAAAAAGAAGCATTAGCACTTAGAATTAAGTGGCATTAAGTATATTCACATGGTTGTGCAGCCATCACTATCATCCATCTCCAGTACTTTTTCATTTTTCCATACAGAAACTCTGAACCCATTAAGCAATAACTCCCCATTCTTCCCTTCCCCAGCCCCTGGCAATCACTGTTCTACCTTCAGTTTCTATGCATTTGACTACTCTAGGTCCTTATATGAGTGGAATCATACAATATTTGTCCTTTTATGTCTGATTTATTTCACTTAGCATAATGTCCTGAAGGTTTATCTATCCAGTTCAGTCTTACGCTAAAAGAACAACAATTTGTTTTTAGTAGGAAAAAAATTCAAATTTGGTATTTTTAAGTTCCCAAACTTATTTCTAGTCAGAAGTGAAGCAAATAAAGTTGTTTAAAGACATAGCTCAACATTTGTCAACCTTCACCCCATCCCTGACCTCCTGAGTATGTATCCTCCTATGCTTTTCTTCCAGAAGGGTAATTTTTCTAAAATGTAAATCTCATGATGTTACTCTTCTGCTTCTAATCCTTCCATGGCCTCACATTATACAGGATAAAGTCTGAAATAATGGTTATGATCCAGACACAATGTAGACCTCACCTCTGCCTACTTTGGATGCCTTGTCTCCCACCACTCTCTTCCTTCAGCTCTGTAGCCACATTGGTCTACTTTCAAGTTTTCCTTTGCACTTGATTTTCTCCTGCATGGAATCTCTTCCTGGCTCTCCTTTCTCCTACTCCCCAACATGGATAACCTTTGATCATTCTTTCAAATTATTTTACAACTCACTTTTTTGGGTTCCTTTGTCTCACAGGCCTGTGAGAATTATAGTAGCACCTACAGCTAGGGAAAAAAAAGCTTTTGGGCTAAGAATCAGTCACAGGTGCTCAAGTAAGCAACAGCTGCCCATATGATGCAGGAACACGGGTGTGGCATCAACAATTTCTGCTACAATATTTTTCATTACAACTTTCAGATCAGGAATTGGTTGCCTATACTGATTTCCCAAATCCCAAAAGCCCAAGCCGTAAGAGATAAGATAGGCAAGTGGGACCTCATTAAACTGAAAAGCTTCTGCAAGGCAAAAGAAAACATCAAGAGAGTGGGAAGACAGCCCACAGAATGGGAAAAAGTATTTGCCAACTGCATATCTGACAAAGGCCTAACATCCAGGATCTACAAGGAACTCAAACATGCCAAAAGGAAAAAAAAGCAGCCCATTAAAAAGTGGGAAAAAGACATGAATAGACACCTCTCAAAAGAAGACATATGAGGAGCCAACAGTCACATGAACAAATGCTCAGCCTCACTAATCATCAAATAAATGCAAATCAAAACCACATTGAGATAACACCTAACTTCAGTAAAAACCCATCATTAATAATGGGAATCTATAAGGAGTTCAAACATGCCAAAAAGAAAAAAAAAAACAGCCCATTACAAAGTGGGCAAAAGAAGACATAAGATCAGCCAACAGATACATGAAAAAATGCTCAGCCTCACTACTCATCAAAGAAATGCAAACTAAAACCACACTGAGATACCACCTAACTCCAGTCAGGTTGGCCATCATCAATAACTCAAAAAACAACAGATGCTGGAGAGGATGTGGTGAAAAGGAAACACTTCTACACTGCTGGTAGGAGTGTAAACCAGTACAGCCTCTGTGGCAAACAGTGTGGCAATTCCTAAAAGATCTAAAAATCGACCTCCCATGCAACCACACAATCCCCTTACTGGGAATATACCCGGAAGAACTGAAATCACTGTATAAAAAAGAAACTTGCACATGCATGTTTATTGCAGCATTATTCACAATAGCAAAAACATGGAACCAACTGTGCTGCCCATCAAAAGAGGACTGGATTAAAAAAAATATGGTACATATACATGATTGAATATTCCACAGCCATAAAGAAGGACAAAATTATGAACTTTGCAGCAACTTGAATGGACTTAGAGAACTTGAGTGATCTATCACAGAAACAAAGAACCGAGTATCATATGTTCTCCCTCATAGGAGGACCATGAACAACTATCGTAATACTATAAGAAAGGGATTGGCAGTAGTGGGAAACTACCAAGGAAGAACAGGGGTGGAATTGGCAGTAGTGGGAAACTGCCAGGGGGGAGGGGGGCACATCTCATCAATAAGGGTACCTGCATAATGAACATTTGTATACTAACCCTGAATTGTACCCCACATGTTTAAAATTAAAAATTAAAAAAAAGAAAGAGGACTGGATTTAAAAATGTGTTACATATACGCAATGGAATATTACTCAGTCATAAAGAAGAACAAAATTATGGACTTTGCAGCAACTTGGATGGATTTAGAGTCTATAACATTCAATGATTTATCACAGAAACAAAGAAATCAATGCCACATGTTCTCACTCATAAATGGACCCTGAACATTTATCATTATACTGTAAGAAAGGGATTGGCAGTAGCCAGAAACTGCCAGGAGAGGGAGAGGGTCACATAACATCAATAAGGGTACCTGACCTCAAATCAGGCTAAGTGGGGACCAAAGATAGGCCCAAACTTTACCTGTACAAGGACCACTTGTATACCTAATCCTGAATTGTACCTCACATCTTTAAAATAAAATAATTTTTTTAAAAAAGACTCTGCCTGTAGTGGGAAACTGCCAGGGGAGGGGGGATGGAATTGGCAGTTGAGGGAAACTGCCAGGGGAGGGAGGGGCACACCTCATCAACAAGGGTACCTGCATAATGAACATGTGTATACCTAACCCTGAATTGTACCCCACATCTTTAAAATAAAAAAATTTAAAAAAGACTCTGCCTAACCTCCTCTTCTTTTGTATCAAATGAACACATCCTCCCTCGACATAGTTGACATATTGTAGACACTTCTGTAATAAGTTCTTTTTCTTTTTGTTACCTGTTTTCATGTCTGCCTTTCCCTCTAGTCTATGCAGTTCTAGAAAGTGGGCACACGTTCATTCAACTTGATGACCTTGGCACTGAGTGCACATCAGATAAGCCAATTAATGTTTACACAATAAGCATTCTTTAAGTTAATAAATGATCCTTAAGATCATTTCTAAACAAAAAACCTCCAATCTCCCAAACAAACAAGCAAAAAAACCATTCAGATTACTTGAAAAAGTAATGATAATAATAATCAGCCTTATTGAGTTCTAAAATAGTCTTCTTAAGATTTTAAAGTAATAGCTTTATTGAGATATCATTCACATACCATAGCATTCACTCGTTGAAAGTGTACAGTTAGTGGTTTTTAATATTTACAAGGTCTTATAATAATCACTCTGATGTAATTTTTGAGCATTTTTGTTCCCACAAAAGAAAACTACACACCCATTAACAGTCATTCCCTATTCATCACCACCCCTACCCTACCCCTACCCCAGGGAAACACTAATCTACTTTCTGTCTCTAGATATTTGCCAATTATAAACATTTCATACAAATGGAGTCACACAATATGTGATCTTCTGTGTCTGGCTTCTTTCATTTTGGATAATATCTTCAAGGTTCATCCATGTTGTAGCATATATCAATACTTCATTCCTTTTTAAGGCTGAATAATATTCCATTGTATGGATATACCATAGTTGATGGACATTGGGGTTATTTATACCTTTTGGTTATTATGAACAATGTTGCAGTGAACATCCTTGTACAAGTTTTTGTGTGAACATATTTTCATTTCTTTTGGGTATGTACCTGGGAGGGAAAATGCTGGGTCATATGATAACTCTTTGTTTAACCTTTTAAGGATTGTCTTCTTAAGATTTTTCACATAGTGCAGGTACACCTACAAAGTCACTATTATATGTTGCCTCCTGGAAAGAGGGCAGTGGTGCCTGGCTTCCTGGGTTGCCTGTGCTTCCCATATGCTTTTCCAGGTAGCTGGGACTGGAAGAGCTCCTTTGAGCAAAACTCTTAGCCTGCTCAGCTTTTTCAGGCAAGATGCTTCCCTGAGGCTGACCCAGTTCTGACTTTACTTGGCCTTCCAAAGGCTAACTAAGAGCATTCATGTCACATGCCAAACCACGCCACTTCCATCTTTTAAAAGTTGACTCTGGGCCATCTTGAGTGTTGAAATCAAACTGAAACCTCCTTCATGTAGTTAAACCCAAAATCCAAATAAAATATCATATTGGCAGAAAAGTAATCAAAGTACTGTTTATCCATCTATTATTTGAGGTGATTACTTGCTGGATCCTGCATTGATTGCAGGTATTTCTGGGAGATAGTGTGAAGCAAGGTAAGCTTCCAGGATTGAAATACAAACTAAATGGCAGTTCAGACACAGTTTGGCTTACTATTCAATGAAGTTGAAACATTGATAATGAAAAAATGATTATCCCAAACAATAGGCATGTTGTAATGTTTTATATATATATATGCATATATATGTTTACAGATAATATATGTAAGTATATAATGTGTATATCTTTATATGTTTTTAAGATAAGCAAAATGCCTCGATAACCACATGAAAGTTCTGACTAAAGAAAATACTTCCATATATGCTTAAATGTATGCATATACTGGGGTGCCAAAAAAAAGTATACACACTTTAAGAGACTTTATCTATGTATTATTTCTAGTTCACCGCAATAAGAGGTTTCTGGATGCTGATGGTAACCACTTTGAGCACTTCTTGTAATTGCAGAAGTCAAACGTGACTTGAATTCATCTACAATTTTAATAGTTTTTTCCTTTCTTAAAATTTGTATACATTTTCTTGGCACCCTCTGTTTATAAAATTTATTTGCCTACATAAATATACTTGTTTACACATATATTTAGGTATTATAGCTAACATGTAGTAAGTATTTTCCTTAGTCACAATTTTTGAATTGAATGTTAGGGCATTTTCATTGGATCTTGAGCTTAGAGTTACGGACAGTGATGCCAAATTCAGTCCCTTAATTGGTGAACTTTAATTATGTTGTATTTATCAGTTTAGAAAGCACAACAGAAACAATGTTATTAAATTCTGAAATTTACAGTGTAATTTAATAAAGATGAATTGGTGGTGTTAAAGAAAAAGCAATTAAGGGAAACCACTCCCTAGCCTTAACAAAATAATGTGCATCAGTCTCTCCATTCCTCAATCTGATCATTAGGTTGTAATTAAAGTAAATTTCATAAAATATCAAGTAGTTGAGTTTATTTTTATTTAATTTGATATACAGTTGATCTTTTGGAAAGCAGTTCTATCAATTTACTTGTATCCAGTTTCTTTCTTAAATCAAAAGGGTCATTGGCAATAGAAAAAGGAAGGTAGACTGTGATTTATAGCAAAGCTTTATAATTATGTAACTCTAAGTGCTTATTTTCTGTCTCTAAAAAGTATAAATTTATAAAGAAAAGTTTATCATTCAAAAAGAGAATCCCGGAAATAGTACAGCATAACCACATAAAATTGCTCATGTGGTATCATGACTAAATAGGGGTTTATTTTTACTAATTTTGGATGAATTATTTTTATAAATTTATTTTAAAGTCCTACCATTTAAAGACAGCCACTCTAAAATTAAAAAAATAAAAATAAAAATAAAAACAACTACTGTTAACTTCGAGCATATTTTCTTTCAGCCCTTTAAAATACATTTGTTTCAGCTGCATGTGTGTGTGCACATGTGTACCACATATATTTGCAGTCATATTATAGACACAATTTTATATGTTTTCACTTAATATTCTGTCTTATTATTATATATTATAATAAGCCTTTTCCATATTATTACTGTCATTATGGATATAATTTAAATAACATAAAATTAGGCATACCGTAGTGTCCTTAACTAATTCAAGACTATAGGGCATTATGTATTATGTGCGTGCGTTGTTATTATAAATGACACTGCACTAAAGATCTTCAGGAGCAATTACTTTTTTCTGTATTTATTAATATTTCCTTAGGATTGAGTCATAAAGTAATAATTTCTGATTTTAAAATATGGGCTATTTAAAGTTTTTGACAAATACTGCCAGATTGTTTTTCTCAAGTGTTTTACTCTTCCAGCCAGCTTTGTTTCATCACACTGTTGAGAGTACTTAATATCATCCTTTTTGTTTAATCTTTCTCAAATTGGGAGTGAAAATGGCGTTCTCAAGTTAGGAGGCGAAAGTGGTCATTTTTCATTTTTGATTATTAGCAGAGTTGAACTTTTCTGTGTCTGTTATTCAATTATACTTTCTGGGAAGGTTATTTTTACTTCATTTTTTTGACTTGTGGGTAGGACACGAGGTAGAATCCATTCCTCTTTTTGAGTAAACCAGTGCTTATTTATGTTCATGTTTCTGAACCAGTAGGTAACCTATATGAGAAACATCTTAGCCAAACTGTCTAGTTGCTCTCTCTGCCTTTGAACATCCTTAAGCTCTTCCACTGCATGTATGCTGAGTGTCCCAGCCACTTCCAGTACACAGATTTCACCCCAGGTATATGGCCAATAGTAATCACAGAGTGATTCCTCATACTGCAATTAAAGTGACCTAATCCAATAAGTAGACTTCCCTGAACATGTTTTCTGTGTGGTATTATTTTATGTAAATGTGTTTTGTCATTCTACCACTTTGATAAACCTTTAGGGGAACTCAGTGCTTTCAAAATTCACCTTTACTAAGATAACTCCTAAATCTCTGTATATTTTCAGCTGAGCCAACAAATGTGAAAATAAATACATATATATTGGTTTTGCATTTGTCTCTGTTAAGAGAAGCAAAAGGAATTGGGGAAGCAGGAGCTACAGATGGACACAGTAAGATAGCACTAAAAATATACATGACACTCTCCACAAAGAGTAAAGGAGTTCCAGAAATAAAGACCTGTATAATCAAACAAAATCCGGAGGGACAAAGAGACACAGAAGAACAGAACATCAGAGCAGAATTTTCTGAATTTCAAATTTTACCACTAAAGACATTAAAAATGTGATTTTGCAACAGTGAGTATAGGTGTTGACATTACCATTTTGAGTTGGGAAAGGATTTGCTTCTTTGTCTAGGAGGAATTTGTTAGGGATTACAAGTTTCTCAGATCTGAATTATGCTTCCCTTCAACAAGGTGAAGTTGGCCCCTCTTACTAAGGGAGGCTTCACCTTTCAACTTGGAATGCTGGCTGATATGACAGTTTGGGGCTATGCTCAAAGCTGGAGAGTACAGAAAGTTTGTTCAAAGTACTTACACACTCACTCATGCATGCACACAGGCACACCCATCTTTCAGCTGGTGCATAATAGTAAAACACATTTAGTATGTAAGAAATTTCTGTAAGTAGGTAGTACAGCATAGAACAGGTATCTTTCCTTTCCATACTCTAACAGCACAAGAATGGAATTTAAATGCCCCAGAGGAGTAATAACTAACACAACCCTTAAAATAACTCATTAAAATTTCAGGTGCTCAAGTGACCTTCAGCAGAGGAAGCATTTTAATTTCTGACAAGTGCCCAGAATGGTGTTACTGATTAAAGGGAACTCTGTGGACTTTAGTCATGAGGCATGCAAGTAGAGCTGACATTATACTGTTGAGATTTGGAGGCCTCTTTTGAGTCTCTCTCCAGATAGAAGACTGCATTTTGGTACTTTAATTTTTTTCTTGAAAACAATGTATTAAATTTGTAAATGAGGGACATTTGAAGCAGAAAATTTTAGGATGGAAAATTTTAAAGAACATTTGTGATCAAATGTTCACATTGGCGATACATCAAATTCTGAGTAGAAATGTATTCTGAAGGATCCACCAGAGTAAGTTCTTTGCAAAATGAGTCACTCTTCATTCTTCTCAGATAAACTAATTGACTTGTCTGAGTCCTTTCATGCCAGCAACAAATATTTGTTGATGGTGGCTACATGGTCTGATATTTTCCCAGGTGCTGGGGAGAAAGCAGGAAACAACACACACAAGATCTCTACCGTCATAGAGCTTATCATCTAGTGATAGTGAGGGGGCTCACACAATAAATAACCAATGGACCAAAGAATACTTACCTACCTACAATGTACTGCTAGTGATAAGTAATCCATGAAATTACAGTAAGATGGGTGATGGAGCAGAGTCAGAGAATGCCTCTTCTTTAGAGATGATATGTAAGCTGAGATCTATGATGCTGGACATGTAAATATCAGGGGGAAAAGCATTACAGGAGATGGGAACTGTTAGTGTAAATCTTCTAAGGTGGGAACAAACTTTGCATGTTCAAGGAATGGAAAGAAAATCAATGTGGCTGGAGTGAAATGAACAGGGGTAGTAGGCAAGATAAGGCAAGAGTGAGATAACATGGGGCCCTGTAAGTTTAGTAATGGGGTAGGATCTCCTGTTTGTAATATAAGTCACTAGAAGATTTGAAACCGGGAAGTATTGAGTTTAATTTTGTTTTAAAAGAAACTCTGTGTTGTGTAAATTGAAATCTTAGTGAAGCAAAAGGGGAAACAGTTGCAAGGCTTTTGCAGTAGTACTAAGGAGAGATGGGATGATCTTAGACCAAGGTGGTATTAGTAGGGGTGCTAAGAAATGGTTGTATTCAGGTAGAGTTGACTTGCTGATGTATTGGTTGGTGGGCAGAATGGTCAAGGAAAAAAGAATCAAGGACAATTTCTAGATTTTGGCCTGAACAACTGGGTGAATTGTGGTACTATTACTGTGATGGAAAAGACTATCCAGGAACTGATTTGGGGGACGGGGCTCAAGAGGTCTGTTTGGGACATGTTAAGTGTGACGTGATTATTACATAGTGAAAGGCACAATTAAGTAGGCAGTTTATGCATCAAATCTGAAGCTTCAAGGCTATGTAATTGGGTAAGATCACCTGGAAATAATTATAAAAAGAAAAAAAGAGCTCCAAGAATTTAGTCCTTGGACTCTCCATTATTTAGAGGTTGGGAAGAAGAGAAGAATCCAGCAAAGGAGTATGAGAAGGAACAACAAGTTAGCAAGGAAGAAGCCCGAGGAAGCATGTGGCTCAGAAACAAAGTGAAGATGGTGGGTCAAGAAGGAAGGCATAACCAAATACCGCTAAGAGAACAAGTAATTTAAGGACAAAGATGTAACCATTGGATTTAGCAATATGAAAGTCACTGGGGTCCTTGACAAGAACAGTCTCAGTGAAATGGTAGAGATGAAAGTTCGACTGGAATGAGGTAGAGAAATAGAGGCAGTGTATATAGGTTACTCCTTAAAGAAGTGCTATGAAGGTATTCAGAGGGAAGGGGTCGTAGCTAAAAGGAGGTGTTGGGCCACAGTAGTGATCTAGGAGAGAAGAAGAAATTGATGATGCAGGAGATAAAATACATGATTAGAGGATCAAAAGCCTGGGGAGAATAGGATCCAAAGAGAGGGGGAAGGATTGGTTTTCTTAAAGAAAGGACACTTCATTTAAGTCATAAAAGGTAAAGCTGAACAAGGTATTTCATTTCCTCCATATAAAAATGAGGCATGATCATCAGCTGAAGAGGAATGGAAATAGGATGGTGTCATGTAGGAAGTTTAAGAAGAAAAGGTATGAGACAGTAGAAAAATACATACCAGGGTTCAGAAATATTTTTCATTTAATTGCAGGAAAGTATCTGTCAAATTCAATGGTCTTAATTTTAGAAAAAGGATGTTAAAATATTCTTTCTGATGATTATTAAGCAAAAAGAAACTGCTTAGATGGCTCCAAGTCCACTATAAAAACATTATCCACAGAGAAAAACTGTTTTACCTCTTCTCTGCTACGGTTGGTGGGCATTCATCCAATCTATGTTACACATTATTAATAGGGGGATGCTGTAAAAAGTCTTGAGTTGTCAAAAAGCATTTGTAGGGAGATGAAAGTAAAGAAGTAGAGGAATCATCAATTCCCAAGCCCAGCCTGCTCTTCACCAGATAGCAGAAGCAGGCTCAATATAAGCAAGTAATTATGTACATAGAATCTTAACATCAACTTTATCTGGAAGGTTGATGTTCCCATTTTACAAACTGGAATTAGGAGAAGTAAAGAAATTACTTGCCAAAGATTCCACAGTGCCTAAGAGACAATGGTGTTGGAACTTAAGTCTTCCATTTTCAAACCAAATACTTTCTAAGATGTTGCATTCATTCATTGAGCAGATATTTGTCAGGTATTTGTCACATAACAGGCACCATGCTGAGTTCCTTATATATGTTGCCTCATTTTCTTTTCAAAACTACTTGATGAAGTAGAGGGTGAACATTTTCACTCTTTTACAGATCAGGAAACTGAGGTTTAAAGAAGAAAATAAATTCGATCACCCAGTCAGTGGCAGGCCCAGAATACAAAATATGTCTCATTTTTAATAAAGATGTTACACTTTCCTTTTTGAAGTACTACCAAGCCAATTTAACATAAGAAATTAATCAAAATAATTGGATTGGCAGGGGTTGGGGCCCATCACACAGCGTGACATCAGATATTCTGACTAAAAGCACCTGGATTTGTTTTTGATTTGGGATGACTGAGCAGACATCCTAAAGCGAATGGAGAAACTAGATCTCAGCTACAGGCACCCCTGGAATAATTTGCACAGACAGCAATAGACATTTTGTTTTTCTCTAAATATTTGCAATTAGTGTTAACTTTGGTATGCCAGGTTCTCTTCTGATACTGACCCTGACAACTGCATTCAGGGCCTCTTATTGAAATCCAGAGTGATCCATTTTCTTCAGTATAATTTTCTCTAAAAAAGGATTGAACTTAATGAAAGTATAAGTAAGTTCCATTTGAGGCCTTGTCTTCACAGACATTGCCAACTTGTTTTGGCTTTCTGTTAAGTCTTTTATCAAACCACAAGCTGGGTTTTGGCCAGACATGGAAAGGTTTCAACCTATCTCCAATCTGTTGGTATAAAATAACAGGAAAGGAGTCTTTCCAAAAATAATTTGAGTGAAAAGTTTAAAATTGTGGAGCTCCCAAAAAGATTGTTATGGATTTAGGAGACTCCTCAGTCTGCCTTCTCCTAGCCCACCATAGTCTCCTCCTCTTTTTTCTTATTGTGGGTGATCCTGTAATAAGGTATTCATTGCTGTGGAACCCCCCACTCGGGGCTCCTAACGCACACTGAGGGCAAGTTGTCCAGAAGAGGTAACATCAGAGTTGTGTTTTAGGGGATGAGATAGAATTAGGTGAAATCTTCTCAGCAGAACAAAAGTCTGGAAACACTAAACACTGTGGGGTATGAAAAGAACCATGAGGTAGGCAGCTCAGTATTGCCACAATGTAGGTGAGGAGCAGAAGAAGAGGCTAGAGAAATTGGCAGGAGTCAGCCGGGTCACGCTGGATTTTGTAGGGCATTATGGTACAAGGGACCTGAAAGAGTCAAGGATGAAGCCCAAGTTTTAGGCTTGAGCTTCTGGAAAGATGACTGGGCCCAAGTAATAAAGTGGAAGAAAACCTGGGAAAATGGGTAGAATTTGCTCATTTATTGGTTTCAGGTTTATCTATGGTCCCGACGTTGTAAATATGCCGAAAACCAAGGACTTCCTTAGTGGTTTGACAAGGAACTCTACATGGGAACAGAAATAGCTTTCTTCTTTGGAGTCATTCAGGGAACTGACTTGAATCAATGAAGACACAGGAAAATGGTGTATGTCCTCTGCTGAATCTACATCCCCGTTAATAAAATGAGGCCCAAATGGTAGCTTAGGGCAGAGGTTTTAAACCGGTAGCCCATGGGCCAAGTCTCTCACAAGATGAAGCTGGCTGGCCAGTGTTTTTAAAATTGATTTTAGTGCTTTTGTTCAGGGCTCTTCAGCTTTCCAAAGCCCTTACTTTTGGCTATTGGTTTACACCTGCCCACCTCACATTTTGCCAACTCCGCCCATCTCCCCAGGGCATTTAAGTTTTCAAACCCTGACTTAGAACAAAAAATAAAGGAGAGTTCTTGCCAGAACCTTGGTATTTAGGACTTCAAGACAAGCCCAGGTGGTGTAACTTCCAGGGGCTGGCACTTGGGCAGTGGGAGGTGGAAGTAATTTCCAGAACAGCCAGAAATAAGGGAGGACATTTTTTGCCACCAAATTGGCAGGTGTTTTTCCTTTCTCAGGAGGTCAGAGGCCAGTGTAGGACAAACCACAGCACTTGGGAAAATGCTTTTGGGCTGTCAGCCTTGCCCCAAGATCCAATTTTATGTCAAGATGATCACAGTATGGGTACTCTATGTCCAGAGCCTGGAGGGGGCTTTCTAGTCAATGCTGTTCATGGTGGGATGCTGGCAGTAGAGGAAGGCCCTGGATCCACTGCTTTCTATTTTTTTTTTT
>CAUYQG010165818.1:0-39427 GCA_963574415.1 Tarsius wallacei
CCTCCCGAGGTGTCACGTGTCCCCAGGCGAGCGGAGCGGGGAGTGCGCTGGTACCCCTCCAACAGCGCCCTGCCCTCGCGCCCCACCCAGAACCTGCACGTTTTCAGAATGCCTTGGGTCGGGTCTTGCTCCTCCTTCCCTGACAGACGGTTGTTTCTCGTTAGCCCCGTCACTTACAGACTGAAGCTTGTTTTATTGGAAGTAAATTTCCTCTCGCCTCCTAAAGTCAAAACACGGCAGATTGCAGAAGCCCCAAGTCGCACCTCAGGTCAGGACATGCCATCTCAACTAAAACCTCCCACTGCCCGACTCCTTAGTCATTGTTAGGAATGCTGTAATTTCATCCGACTGGCCTCTTCGCATCAGGTCAGGCTGTTACAAAGCAAAACAGCACTTTGGCCTTTTGCGTCTGTGTATTGTCTTTCCAATTCCAAATGGCCGTATTAGTTAACATTCTTCCTCTCCCACCATAGCCTCTTTCACCACTTTACTGTTGTTGCTGTTCTTAGACTTTTCCCATATAGTTTCATGCTTCTAAAAATTGGTTCTAGGAGAGATTTCCCAGTATACTTATGCACTTTTGAAGTTTCCCACAGCTTTCATTGTCTTAAGCACAGTGCTTTGAAATAAAAAGGCTTTTTTTTTTTTTTTTTTGAGTTGGAGTCTCACTCTGTCGCCCAAACTGGAATGCAGTGGCACGCTCACTGGCCACCCCAGCGTCGACCTGCTGGGCTTAGGCGATCCTTCCGCTTCCGCCTTCCAAGTTGCAGGAACTACAGGTGCGCGCTATCACGCCTAGCTAGTTTTTTATTTATTGTAGAGATGAGGTCTCACCAAGTTGCCCAGGCTAGTCTCGAACCCACGGACTCAGGCAGTCCACTCACTTCGGCCTCCCAAAGTGCTGGGATTACAGGCTGAGCCACCGAGCCCAGCCTTAAGAAGGCATTTCTTAATATGGATAGCAAAACCTTCTCCTGCCCAGATTCTTTATAATTCTGGAACACTCCGCCTATTATATTTCTATTTTTCTAGCGCATATTTAGTGTGATAATTATATACCACCATGTATGTGGGTATTTACTTTTAATTCTTAGATCTTCCAGATGTAGTGCAGAGCCTTAATACATACGTAAATTAATATTTTTAAATTATCCATCATCATGTATAGCTAGTGGATGTTCAAATTCTGTAATCTCCCTCCCCTTACCATTTGAGGATTGAGTGAGATAACACATAAGGGATCTGGCTTACTGTCGGACACACAGCAAGCACTCAGGAAACAAGAGCTGTCACTTGCACAAGTCCTGTCAATCGACCTCCATGTGCTGGATGAGGCCTGGCTCCCAGTGTCCCTCTGTACAACCCGCTGGCGGGACCTCCCGGTGGGCTGCCGGGACCAGGACACCTGTGCTTTGCTCTCCGTTTCCATTTCAGTTATTCATTTACTGAACTGATATTTAATACGCAACTATCAGGTGTTATAAGTGCTGGGAATACAGTAAAAGACAACCATACATAGTTCCTGCACTTACGATCAGCTTTAGCTCTTCTTCCTGTTTCTACTGCCAGACTCTTGAATTCCTACAGTCAGTTCTTTACAGTATTCCTTTTCTCTGGCTTCTGTTTTCTCTAGAAAGAACTGGTCAAGACTCATTCCATTATATTTTTCTTTCTCCAAAACTATCCAGCAACTTTCAGCTACTAATTCAATGAAGTTAACCTAGTGCCACCCCTGAATTTTCTACCTGCATGGAAGACCTTTTTTTTTTAATTTTGTTTTTTGTTTGTTTTTTTTTTATTTTTTTGTTTTTGAGTTGGAGTCTCACTCTGTCTCCCAGACTGGAGTGCAGTGGCCGCTCCCGGCCACTGCAGCCTCGACCTCTTGGACTCCAGCAATCCTTCCGCCTCAGCCTTCCAAGTAGCTGGAACTACAGGCGCGTGCTACCCCACCTGGCTAGTTTTTTTTTATTTATTGTAGAGATGAGGTCTCACCAAGTTGCCCAGGCGGGTCTCGAACCTGCAGGCTCATGCAATCCACTCACCACTCACCTTAGCCTCCCAAAGCGCGGGATTACAGGCTGAGCCACCGAGCCCGGCTTTTTTTTTATTTTTTGAGTTGGAGTCTCACTCTGTCACCCAGGCTAGAGTGGAGAGCAGTGGCATGATCATGGCTCACTGCAGCCTCGACCTTCTGGGCTTAGGCAGTCCTCCTGCCTTGGCCTCCCAAAGTGTTGGGATTACAGGCATGAGCTACTGCACCCAGCCAAGATAGTTTTTTCTTTACCTGTCTTCCATGAAGTTCAAATTCTTCAATCACGTGGGAGCCTGATTTGAGTACCTGAATAAAATGAGAGGAAAAGGTTGTTGAGTTAGAAGAAGAGTATATTTCAAGCATACATTGGTCTTAACTTGAAAATATGTGCACAAGCATTTGGATATGTGGAAGGTTATGTGAATTAGATAACCTAAAGAATTTGATTGCTTTTTTAAAGAAAATAGCCTATACATTTTATTTATTTGTTTGTTTGTTTGTTTATTGAGTCGGAGTCTCACTCTGTTGCCAACTCTGTTGCCAAGGCTGGAGTACAGTGAAGTAAGCCAGACAGTAAGCCAGACCCCTTACATGTTATCTTACTCCATCCTCAAATGGTAAAGTGAGGGAGATTACAGGATTTGAACATCCGCTAGCTATCCATGGCCATCACAGCTTCGACCTGCTGGGTTCAGGCGATTCTTCCTTCCAAGTAGATGGAACTACAGACATGCGCCACCATACCTGGCTATTTTTTTTTTTATTTATTGTAGAGATGAGGTCTCACCAATTTGCCCAGGCTGGTCTCGAACCCATGGGCTCAGGCAATCCTCTCACCTCGGCTTCCCAAAGTGCTGGGATTATAGATGTGAACCACCATGCCCGGCCAGCTATACATTTTGTATCCAAATTATATCTCTTAGGATTGTCACTTATTTTGGTGATGTCGCATTACTTAAAACCATTTTGGAATTCCTGTTGGAATTTTCTGTGGCGTTGTTTTTCTTCATTAATGCCATATATTCTGCTTTTATTTGTGAATTGACTTTTCAGTAGCTACTCTGAAAGGGATATCACTCATTTAGGAATTTCTAATGGTTTTTAAAACATATTCTAGCTATGTTTCTAAGGCATTCAGGCTGCCTGCACATTTGCCTTGACTGCCTAAGCAGTACCAGTGATTAATAACACTACACAAATCACGTAGATCCAAATACAGAATATCTTTGTACTTAATAAGGAGAAATGGAATAAGCATAAAGTGATTCCCTGGTAAGTCATAAACACTCCAGAATGTTCTCTGAATATATTCATCTTTCTATATAAAACTTCTCAGTACCTAACAATGCTTTGGAGATAAGAAATGATGCAGAAGACGAGAATAATACCATTCTCAGAGTTGTTCCTGTGGTTCCAGCTCAGAGCAGACTATATTGAGAGTCTTTTACTACTTCCATTAACTTAGCATCTTAGGATCATATCCAAGATAATAAGCTATCTGCTGTAGAAGTTTGTGATTACAAGGTTTTAGTATGTATAGGGAACCATAGAGAACTGCCAGTTAAGAAAAGCAATACAATTTATTTGCATAATTCTTGGAAATGTGTTCCACTTAGTGCATTTTCAGTTGGAAGTAGTAAAAACTATAATTTAGAATTGTTTAAACAAAGAAGGAAATTTATTGGGCCATGTAACCAAAAAGTACAAAGTCAGCACTGGCTTCAGGAAAGACGCAGTACTGCCAAGAACTTGGTTCTTTTTATTTATTTCCTTTGCCTTCTGCTGATTATTCCTGAAGGCAGGCTTCCATGATCACTTGCAGCAGATTCCTAGACTAATTAGCTTCCTCATTCAGGTCCAGCAAGGATGAGAGTGTCTTTATCCAATTGTTCTCTGCAGAAGTCTTGAGGCTCTCTGATTGTGTTGGTTACATCATATAACTATTCTTGACTCAATCACAGTTCCACAAAAAATGTGGAGTGCACTGATTGACTTGACCTAGGTCAAATGCTGCACCCCTGAAGCCAGAGATTGAGGCAGCTTCCTTGGAAGTCTTGCTCTCCAGAGGGAAGTCTTGCTCTCCAGAGGGAAGTCTGTCTGGAAAAGGAGAACAGATGCTATATATCTACCATAAAGTGCTTAGCACAGCATATTCACTCATTCATTTCGCTATCAGTTATTTGGTAGCATATGCCAAACATTGTATATGGTCTTTGCCATCAAGGAGGATGCTCTCCAGTTGAAATTACTACAGGCACATGTGGCAACCAGATGCAAATTATTATTATTATCGTTGTTGTTATTTTTTGAGTTGGAATCACACTCTGTCAGCCAAGCTTGAGTGCAGTGGCATGATCATGACAATCGCAGCTCACCACAGCCATGACTTCCTGGCTCAGGCTATCCTGCCTCACCCTCCCAAGTAGCTAGGACTATAGGCACATGCCACCACACCCAGCTAATTTTTTGGTTGTTGTTGTTGTTTTTTGTTTTTTTGTAGAGATGAGATCTCACTATGTTGCCTAGGCTGATTTCAAACTCCTGGGTTTAAGCAATCCTGTCACCTCAGCCTCCCAAAGTGCTGGGGATTACAAGTATGAACCACCACACCCAGCATTATTTATAAAGATACTTTCCCAGAATTTGGGGTTTAACGTTTTTAATTAGAAAAAAGTGGAGTCTAATGAATTTTTAACAACCATATAGTAGGATCTTAGTTTTATTTTATTTAAGAGAGAGCATCTCTTTCAAATCAACCAGTTTAGAATTATGATAGAATCTAAAAATTGTTCATTTCTCTTATGTATTTGTCCTAAATAATTTTTTGTTTAGAATATGAATTCAACCTTTTGTTACTATGCCCTAGTTTTACTTAACCCCTCTCCTCTGCAGGAGTCCCACCCAGTTCTGGTATCCAGATCTACCTGGCTTGTACACTTAATACTAGTAAAGTGGTGACATTGGCCAAAGGCTTTGGGAGTTGTATACATCGATGTTAATGGACTATTTCTTACATTTTGGAATTATGTTAAGTCTCTTCGTATTCTCTGATATACATGCTTTCCTAAATCAAGATTTGAGAATGAACTAGTACTGAGGTCACTCATCTATAAATGTTTGAGCTAAAACTAAAATTGTCCATGAGAATAAAGTGCATTTAAGGATATTCAGACCTTGTTTACATATTTGCAATGGGACTGGAATAGCAATCTTTTTTTTTTTTTTTCCGGAGTTGGGTATCTCACTCTGTCACCCAGACTGGAGTGCAGTGGCATGATCATGACAATCATAGCTCACCGCAGCCTCGACCTCCTGGGCTCAGGCAATCCTTTCACCTCACCTGAGTAGCTGGGACTACAGGGACGTGCCACCATGCCTGGCTAATTTTTTATTTATTGTAGAGATGAGGTGTCACCAAGTTGCCCGGGCTGGTCTCGAACCCTTGGGCTCAGGTAATCCTCTTGCCTCCACCTCCCCAAATGCTGCGATTACAGGCGTGAGCCACTGTGCCTGGCCATCAGCTGGTTTTTAATAGACTATTTTAATTCATTTGGATAGAATTGAAAATTGTATTGATTTTACTAGACTCTTGAGCTTATGTTTTGGTTTAAATTAAGAGATTTATAAAACCACATTCATTTATTAGCTAAAAATTAAAGGAATTAGTCTATTTCTACTTTAAAGGTGTTTTAAATGTTCAGTATAATTCGGAGTTATTACAGTTTATTTGAAACTTGGATTTATGACTGGCCTGTCCCCCTGGGCTTTTCAGAGTACCCCAGGTCAGAGCAAACTGTCCTCGAATCATTGCCTGGCCTCTGTGCCCATAGGCTGCTGGCACTGAAGTGGGTTACACAGTGGAAAAAAATAATAAAAAAAACAAAAGAAGAAACTGCATAATTAACAAGACTTGTAGTTACACATGAATATTACAAATAAATGTTCTCTCAGGAAAAAGTGAATTAAATATTTAAAATAGTGTATTGATATTTTTATATTTCAAGTGCATATAGTGTCTCTTTGTTTTGTGCACTGAGTTAGAACTGAACAAAAATAGCCCTAAATTGTTGGATATGAAAATAAAAAACTTGGCCAAGCTCGGTTGCTCATGCTTATAATCCCAGCACTTTGGGAGGCCAAGGTGAGAAGATTGCCTGAGCCCACGGATTCGAGACCAGCCTGGGCAACTTGGTGAGACCTCATCTCTACAATAAATCAAAAAATTAGCCAGGCTTGGTGGTTCCAGCTACTTGGAAAGCTGAGGCGGAAGGATCACCTGAGCCCAGCAAGTCGAGGCTGTGGTGGCCGTGAGCGTGCCACTGCACACCAACCTGGGTGACAGAGACTCCGACTCAAAAACTAATAAAATAAAATAAAAAAACATTACATGTTATCTGCATTTTTTTTGTTTAGGAACAGATGTTGTTATTGTCAAAAATGGAAGAAGAATATGTGGAACAGGAGGTTGTTTAGCCAGTGCACCTTTACATCAGAACAAAAGCTATTTTGAATTCAAAATCCAGTCTACAGGTTGGTATAATGTTATTTTACTATCAGAAGTCTAAGTTTTTTAAATATTAAGAGTAATTTTTATTATATGAAAAAGATTGAATAGGTAATAAAAAAAAGTACCACATTCGTACATAGAAGACCTGGGTCTTTTATCTCTTATTGTGTGATCCTGGGTAAACCAGTTCATTTAGTGTTTTGCTCACCTATAAATTGAGATCGCAGGAGCTGCCCTTTCTGCCTCATAGGAACTGTATGTATGAAAGTGTTTTAAAGACAGGACATGCTGCATAAATGTAAAGCACTAGCATTATTAACAAAAATCTAGATGCACCGTCTTAGTTGGTCTTTAGCATATAAATAACACATACTCTTGCTATTTATCTTAGGATAAAACCCATCTTTTGATCCTGAGTTTCTCTTAACTCTTGTTAAGATACCCTGATTGAGGGAAATCCCTTCAGACCCCCTCCCACTGCGGGAGCTTTCCTGTCCTCTCAATAAATTCTGCTTTAAAAAAAAAAAAGATACCCTGATTCAGCCAGGCAAGGTGGCTCATGCCTATAATCCCAGCACTTTGGGAGGCCAGGGTGAGAGGATTGCCTGAGCTCACAGGTCCGAATCCAGCCTGGGCAACTTGGTGAGACCTCATCTCTAAATCAAAAAATTAGCCTGGTGGGTGGTGTGCGCCTCTGGTTCCAGCTACTTGGAAGGATAGGGCAGAAGGATCACCTGGGCCCAGCAAGTCGAGACTGGGATGGCTGAGAGCATGCCATTGCACTCCAGCCTGGGCGACAGAGTAAGACTCTGACTTAAAAAAAAAAATACCCTGACTCAGTGTTTTGAAGCAATCATCAGATTAAAAATTCAGATAGAAGTCTAAAGTCTGTATTTTCTTTTCAAAATGTACTGTTTCATGAATTCGTAGCAATTCTACCAGATAATTATAATAGGTTAGTTAATTTGTGGCAGCGTTGTATATGGCAGTATTGTATATTGTATTGGAAATTTTATAGATAAAAGCTTTATACTAGTTCAATACTGCATTAGTGATATGAGTACAGAACAGGAGAAGTAGAGTAAATGACACCTACTTTTACTCTACTATCCTTGAATGATATAAAATATCCCTCTGGGGCTTATTATCAGAGTACAGTGGCATGCTTATAGCCACCACAGCCCTCAACCTGCTGGGTTCAGGTGATCCTTGTGCCTCAGCCTTCTGAGTAGCTAGAACCACAGGCATGTGCCACCACGCCTGGCTAATTTTTTTATTTACTGTAGAGCTGAGGTCTTGCCATGTTGCTCAGGCTAGTCTTGAACACCTGCAATCTTCTTGCCTCCGCCTCCCAAAGTGCTGGGATTACAGGCATGAGCCACCGCACCCAGCATCTAAGGCTTATTTTCTAAATTAGTTTTAAATACTGATTTTCTTGAGTATATGGAATAAATCTGAATCTTTCCTTCATTCCGTTATAAATTAGCTCACAGCTGGGCACAGCAGCTCATGCCTATAATCCCAGCACTTTGTGAGGTAGAGGCGAGAGGATTACCTGAGCCCACAGGTTCCAGACCAGCATGGGCAATTTGATGAAACTTTGTCTCTACAGTAAATCAAAAAATTAGCCGGGTGTGGTGGCGCATACCTGTAGTTCAGCTACTTGGAAGGCTGAGGAGGAAGACTCACCTAAACCCAGCAGGTCAAGGCTGCGGTGGTTGTGAGAGTACTGCTATACTCTAGCCTGGGCGCCATAGTGAGACTCCAACTCGAGAAAAATAAATAAATAAATAATAAAATAAATTAGCTCACTGGCTGCAAAATGTGCCTGGTTACTGTACCAAGTTCTGAAGTATAGCATGTTTGTTTCTCAAAAGAAGCAATTTTTTTTTTTAGCCTTTAATCTCTGCTCGTTTTTTGCCAATTTTCTGTAAGGGATACTATCCTCAGTTATATCCCTAGAAAAAAATGAATTGTTGGAGCTTGTAGCATTGATTCTGCAAGGAAAACTTGAGGCAGTCATGCATAGTTCTTTAGGAGGAAGGAGACTGTAGAACTCTGTCTATAAGTGAGTGTTGTCCTGTGAAATTAATATGATCACTTCCTGTCACTCTCACAGTTGTCTCACTTTGGAGGATGAATTATAAGACCAGATTATTTAGGAGGCCAAGACAGTGAAGTCCAGACACACAACTTTCTTTTTTTTTCTTTCTTTTCTTTTTTATTTTTTTGAGTTGGAGTCTCACTCTTGTTGCCCAGGCTGGAGTGCAGTGGCATGATCATGGGCTCAGGCAGTCCTTCTGCCTTAGCCTCCTGAATAGCTGGAACTGCAGGCATGTGCCACCATGCCCAAGTAATTTTTTTTTTTTTTGTAGAGACAAGGTCTCACTATTTTGCCTAGTCTGGTCTCAAACTCCTGGGCTCAAGCAATCCTTCTGGACGTGAACCACTATGCCCAGACCAGACACACAGCTTTCTGATGGTCTCACTCAATCCAAAAAAAATTGATTGGCAACATGATCTTTAAACCTTCTTCCATTTATGGAATTTTTCCTAATTTTGGTAAAAACTGAAAAGATTGGCCAGGCGCAGAAGCTCATGCCTGTAATCCCAGCACTTTGGTAGACTGAGGCAGGAGGATTGCTTGACCCTAGGAGTTCAAGACCAACCTGGGCAACAAAGTGAGACCCAGTATTTAAAAAAAAAAAAAAAAAATTAACTGGGCATGGTGGTACACACCTGTAGTCCCAGCTATTCAGGAGGCTGAGGCAGGAGGTTCTCCTGGGCCCAGGAAGTTGAGGCTGCTGTGAGCCATGATCATGCCACTTCTTAGGTGACAAAGTAAGACCCTGACTCAAAACCAAAACAAAACTAGCAGGAAACCATTTGAGACAAAATCCGTATTTTGGGGTATTCTGTTTGGTTGGTCAAGAGAAGAGCTGCTTGGTCCAAAATCAGCTTGGACCCAAAGGTTTTAAACTTTATCAACTTAAGGTATTGGATAGAAAATGATTTTACACGTTATCATTAATTTTTTTCTCTCCATGATATTGCTCATGACATATGTTACTTGTCACTCATTATAGCTGTAAAAACTGAAGTCAATGTTTTCCTACTTCTGAGAGGTAGAGCTTGAAATGGCCTGGAGTTTTACCAGGCCATTTAATTTCACTGTGAGACTTTAAAAAAATCTTTTTAGAGAAGAAGAAGCAGAATGATAATAGTTAGCATTTTTTGAATACTTGCTGTGTGCTTGCCCATTTTTGGGGACTACTTAACACTATTCTACATGCTTTACCTGGATTATCTCAGTCTATCTTTTCATTGCCTTGTCAGGTGAGTACTGTTAGAATCCACAGTTCACAGGTGAGGGAAAGAGAGAGGTTAAGTAATTTGCCCAAGATGACATGGCTACTTATGTATAATAGGTTAGTTAACTTGTGGTAGTATTGTATATGGCAGTATTGTATGTTGTACTGGAATGGATACATGGATTATGGATCTAATTCTCAGCACAATTCCAAGGCTACTCTCTTATCTCCTGGACCACACTACATCTGTACAGAACATAGCACACCTCATTCTAATAAAACTACTTTTAAAAGAAGATTATTTTAAAAAGATTAATAGAAAAACTTTAGTAATGGCACTTCTTTTAAAAATAGTTTACACACCTTTTTAAATGACTCCATTTATAGTGGTATTCTTCAGATTCTGGGAGCATTTAAACTATTATATTTTTAGGAATCTGGGGTATTGGTGTTGCAACTCAGAAAGTTAACTTGAATCAGATTCCCCTTGGCCGAGACGTGCACAGTCTGGTGATGAGAAATGATGGAGCCCTGTACCACAACAATGAAGAGAAAAACAGGCTGCCAGCAAACAGCCTTCCCCAGGAGGGAGATGTGGTGGTGAGTGCCCTAGTGGAGTTGCTTTCCACTGTCCATTATTAAGCTTGAACTGCTGTTAGTGTATACAGTCTGGCCTGGGAGTTGGTGGTTTGAGTCTGAAAGCACTGGGATTGGATCTCATGAGATGGTGCATTTTCCAAAGAGGGCACTGGTGCAGAGGTTGCTGCCTCACCTACCTTTGACTTTTCCTTTTAGAGCTGCCACTGGCCAGGAAAATCAGGGTGAGCCTTTATTTCCACTCTAGGGAGTTAATGACAGATTGGCTACTAACCAACATTTCCTGGTTCTGTCACATTAGAGAAACCTTGGCCCACAGTTTTTAAAGTTTGCTGACACTTATATTAGAAGATGTGAGGTATCTTTGAGGCTGAATATCTCTTAGAGAAATTTTCACATTTATTACTTGATTTGTTATAAACTTCTATTAGAGAATTATAGCATTTTATCAGAAGAATTGGTTTTTACTAAACTTAATCTAATTAAAATCTTCAAAGAATAGGACTCAAAAATTCTAAAGCTTGATTATAGAAAAGCTTTTTTTAGAAAACAAGATAGTATCACTTCTCGGTCTTTGGCCAAGGTCAAGTGTAGAAAGCGAAAGATGGTAAGAATTACATGTTATTAAGATGTTTCTGTTTTTACTTCCAGCTGGCTATATTTAACTCTGTACCAAAGCTACCATGTTGAAAATGTAATCCAGAGATCCCTTTCTGTCTTTTCCAGACACTTCCTCTCACACTGCCTTATCCAAAATCCTCATCCACTGAGTTCAGGCCGTTAGCTATTGATTGAGAACAGAGTCCTAGAGCCACCTTGAGCCAAGGTACCCTTGTACACAGAACCTTGAGTTTCCAGCTCTGATATCAAGTTGAAAGGTGTCTATGAATGAGAGAAAATTTCTAATAAGATGACACAGACACGTTAAATCCAGGTTGATGAATTAAAAAAGGATACAGAATTTTAGAAAGAATGAAGAAAGGTATGGAAATTAAGGTTTTTAATCATGATCTGATTTTCTCTTTTCTGTCATTTAAAAAATATGAACAACAATAAGTTTTTAATTTGTTGGATACTTTTTTCCTAAATTGACTAAATGAAAAAAGGAGACAAAAGGCATAAACCATTTTTAAAATCTGTCTTACCCTGTTCTTCTTTTGGAATACTTGGTTCTGTATTTATAGATCACTGCCAGATGTCCATAATATGGAACATCCTTATTCACATGGTTATTTCTTGAAAGAAAATCCTGACGTCAAGTTGATGCTGTCAACCTGTTTACACTAAAAGATGAAACTCAAACATAAGAAAGGATAATCAGTAACAAATGTTTTTCTTTGTTGATGTACTGAACTTCTACCTTGTGTTATTCTTGCCTTCCTCTCTCATTCATGGAGATGACTAATACCACAATTTGACAGACTTGAGAATGCATTTTAGTCAGCATTATTAAGTTAGACTTTGAGTTTTCATGCTCATTCCAATAAAAGTAGAACTAAAAACATGAAATAAATACAGAGTCAAGAAAAGTAAAACATTCCCCTGCCATATTAACTTTATCTTCCTAGTTCAAACACTTAAGAACAAATTTTACCAAATTGTTGACAGTAGTATAGGAAAAGTAGGATGGATTGTAAGACAGGAGAAACATTCTCATAAGTTTAGCATTTCATTTCAGGCAATGCACAGTTCTCTGAGGAAAAATACAAAAATAAGTTCTTAATGTCTAACCAAATGATTATATGATTATATTCAGACAATAATCATACAGTACCCGCATGATTTACTTCAGAACTAGGAAGGCATACATGAAGTAGTTTATGATTATTTTTTCTTTTATACAGAGTTTTGAAAAGTACAAATTTCATTCTAAAAATGCATTTTTCAGTTTAATTTTATAGAATTTTTATAAGCATTCTGTGTAATAAGAATAATAAATAAATACTTCTGTAGCACTTTTTTTTTTGTGAGTCAGAGTCTCACTCTGTCGTCCAGGCTGGAATGCAGTTGGCACGCTCATGGTCACCACAACCTCGACCTGCTGGTCTCAGGCAGTCCTTCTATCTCAGCCTTCCAAGTAGCTGGAACCACAGGCATGCGCCACCACGCCCAGCTCATTTTTTGATTTATTGTAGAGATGAGGTCTCACCATGTTGTTCAGGCTGGTCTCAAACTCCTGAACTTAGACAGTCATCTCACCTCTGCCTCCCAAAACGTTGGGATTACAGGCATGAACACCGCGCCTGGCTTCATAGCACTTATAATGGGCCAGACACTGTTCTAATTGCCTGGCAAGGATTAAATTGTTTAATGTCATATGACCTTATAAAATAGGTAGTATTATTACCCCATTTTACAGACTGGGAGAATTTAAGTAATGTCTTTATGAGGGTGATTAAAAGATTATAGTTCAGGCAGACTTGTTTCAGAATCTGTTCACTAAACGTGCACACAATTACTGATAAATGCATAGAACATATAGGATGTTTTCATATCATTACGGCAGACTCAAACACAGTTTCTTGATCCTAGAATAGATTAGGTTAGAAAATACTTGAACTAAACTTCTGGGAAAGTTTCACATCCTTCCTTACTTTTTGCTTTGTGTTGGGATCTACTGTTAAGTGTCACGCTTGGGTTTAAAATGTGCTTGCTTGCAGTGGGTTGTGCTACCCCTGGGTGATGAAGGGTACCTGAATTACAACCTGCTGGTCTGAATTGCTAGATTTCTGACAGTCCCATAAAGACAGTAACATTCTTAATTTTTCATGTTACTTCGTTTTTATCTTTTAAATGAAAACAGACCTCTTCATTAGAAAAGCTAATCCCAGCCATCAGTTAGCTCTATATTATATTTAAACTCGTAAACTAAAATTTTAAAAAGGCAATCCATTTACTGTTTATCTTTCTCAATAATTGTTTAACCTAACCCTGGCTTTGCTAAGAATTGAGGAGAACCTTTTTTTTTTTTATTTTTTTGAGTCAGAGTCTCACTCTGTTGCCCAGGCTGAAGTGCAGTGGCACACTCACGGCCACCCTAGGGTTGATCTGCTGGGCTCTCTGGCAATCCTTCTGCCTCAGCCTGAGGAGAATCTTTTACTGCACCTATCACATTGGCTTCTCTGGGCTTTTGCTGTCTTACCTGTAAAGAGAGAGACTACGTGGACTATACGATCTTTTTCTATCTCTGAAAGGCTTTAAAGTTGATAGAATTGATCCACAGTCAGAAATCTAGAAATCCTTGAAGGGAATTGCTTCTTGATCTGTGATGGTTTCTTTGCTGAAAGATCTCTGCTGTCTATTCTTAATCCTTCAAGGGAAAGATCTCTTTTTGTCATCAGTTAGTAACTATTATATAAAATTTTAAAGAGACGTAGTGTGACATGGTGATTAATAAGAGCAAGGATTATGAAGCCTTATTGCATGGGTCTAAGTCTTCCACTCCTAGCTGTACAGCCTTTGGTAAATTACTTAACCTTCCTGTGCTTTTGCTACCTTATCAACAAAATGGGGCTAATAATACTATCTTATTAAGATAGTAAATGAGTAAATATGAAATACCTGGAATAGTGCTTGCTACATATTATGGGGTATCTAAGTGTTTTCCAGCGTCTTAGTAATTATTATTACTAATCTGTGGGTTTTTTTTACCATTAATAATGTACATTTAAAAAGGTCTTTTGAGTTATTTTTCTATTTTTTACCTTGATCCTAATTACCAATTATATTGTAAACATCAACTTTACCTTGGTATTACATAATATATTTGAAACCAAGGTAAAGAGTTATGGAAACATGTGATTTCTTCTTGGAAATGAGTTATATAAAGACATTTCTTCACAACTTGAAAACAGTGGCAGCTAGTAAACCCTAATGGTGAAAACCTCATGGTTCTCCCCCCATCATAAGATCAAATTCTGTAGAGAGAGAACAGTGTTTTCTCTGTGAGTTTAGGAGTCCTCTCTATTCATAGTATGCAGTACTCACATCATCTTAATATTCAAAATATGAAATGCAGTTTATTCATTATAATAATAGGATTTAGACTGTTGGCTTTGTTTTACCTCTATTATGGACTCTTGTGATTTTTACCTGACGTTTTCCCTCCTTATAATCACTGCTAATTTTTTTAACTCAGTTCTAGTAGAATTCTACCAAATTGCAAACCCTTGATGAAAACTCTTATGACCCTATGCTTAGTTTTTTTGTGTGTTTGCATACTTCCCAATCAGTGCTTTCTGTCTATCCAGGTTTTTAATGGAACATTTATATTTCTTCCTTCATAGGGTATTACATATGACCATGTAGAATTAAATGTATATTTGAATGGAAAAAACATGCATTGTCCAGCATCAGGTATACGAGGAACAGTGTATCCAGTTGTTTATGGTAAGCTAAAATATTTCTAATGTTTTACTAGATATATGTTAACTTTTGTTTGGTATGTATATTAATTTTATAGCTCTCATTCAGAAGTCTGGACAAGTTGTTAATAAGGACCTTATTATATAAGATGTATTCACCAAGGTATTACAGTCCCATTTTGCAGAATTAGGGTAGTTTTTATTCCCCCCATATTAAAAAACTTGCTAAATACAATTATTATACTTCAATGTATAGTAACCATACTTCCTTTTTCCTCTTGTCATCTCATATTTTAGAAAGTTTCAAAAAGCTTTACTGAATTTTCAAAGCTTTTTCTGCAAGTTATTAGGAAGGATTAGATGCCCAGGAAGCGTAATTATAAAGACTACTTTGGGCTGGACACTGTGGCTCACACCTGTAATCCCAGCATTTTGGGAAGCCAAGGCAAGAGGATTGCCTGAGCCCAGGAGTTCAAGACCAGCTTGAGCAACATGGCAAGACCTCGTCTCCACAATAAATCAAAAATTTGCCAGGCATAGTGGCGTGCACTTGTAGTTCCAGCTACTTGGAAGTCTGAGGCAGAAGAATTGCCTGAGCCCAGTAGGTTGAGGCTGTTGTAGTGGCTGTGATCATGCCACCACACTCCAGCCTGGGTAACAGAGACTCCAAATCAAAAAAAAGAGAATATTTTGGAAGTAAGGATAGAAATGTTATGTAGATTGAACATTTAATTGCTTTTTATAAAATTTTCTAAATGTTAAAGCTCTCCTGAGAGAAACTGTGTCTTAGAATAGTTTCATGTTGGTTGCTTTGCTTTTGATAGCCATATAAGTGCTATGATTTTCTGTACAAGTGTGTCCCTCCGAGAATCATGTAACTTAAGAAATGACTATATAGACTTAATTATGTTAATTTTTATTATAAAAAAAACTTCAGATGTGTACAGAAGTAAAGAGAATAATGTAATAAACCCTCATATGCCCATAACCAGCATCAAGCAGTTATCACCTGAGGTCTCATTTATACCCCATGCTGCATCTGCTCCTCACTTCTGCTCCTTGGATTGATTTGAGGCAAATGCCAGACATTTTGTCATTTTTATTAATAAATATGTTATGTGTATCTGTAAGAAATATGGTTTCTATCTCTTTAAAAAAAAAAAACCCTGCAATGCCTTTATAATTAAATTTTATTTTATTTATTTATTTATTTATTTTTTTTTTTGAGTTGGAGTCTCACTCTGTTGCCCAGAATGGAGTGCAGTGGCTGCTCCCGGCCACCGCAGCCTTGACCTGCTGGGCTCTGGTGATCCTTCTGCCTCAGCCATCCAAGTAGCTGGAACTACAGGCGCGCGCTACCACGCCTGGCTAATTTTTTTTTTTTTTTTATTGTAGAGATGAGGTCTTAACAAATTGCCCAGGCGGGTCTCAAACCCGCGGGCTCAGGCAGTCCACTCACCTCAGCCTCCCAAAGCACGGGATTACAGGCTGAGCCACCAAGCCCGGCTGCCTTTATAATTATAATTCTGCCTTATTTTTTATGTTATAAACTTTAAATCAACATGTTATAAACTTTAAATGATTTTTCTACCTCTGGTTTTAATCTAAAAATATGTTTTCTCATTTAATACTTTAAATTCTTAAATTTGGGTTATAATAAAAACTTAATTTTTTATAGTAACTTTCTATGTAGTGGTATTAGTGATTACATACTGAATGTCAGAAAAGTATACAATAACAAATATAAATATTTAATAATATGATAACAACCAAAGTTTGTGATTTACTTTTTAGTTAAGGTTTTCATTAGTCTTCTTTTCTCCTAAAACTACTATTCACTGGTAACTTCATGAATGTCAAATCTAGTATTTAAATTTTTTTCTGCATTTGTCATGAAATATAAAGTATATAATAATGCACATTAAACGTATATGGGCAGTTTAACAACTAGCTGTCAAGGGAACACCCACATCATTGCCAGTTCATGAAATAGAACATTTTCAGTGGCTCAGATGCAGTCCCAGCCACAGCTGCATCCTCACCCCAGGAATAATCACTGTTTGAGAGTAATGCTCATTATTTGCTTGCTTTGCATTATGGTGGTGCTTTGTTTTGTTTTGTTATCACTGGGGTCAAGGTAATAAACATATTATCACCCCAAGAGTTTCCTTCTGCTCCTGTATCCTTCCCACTCACCTTTCTCCACCCTAGCCCCAACTAGGAAACCACTGATCTACTCTGTCACTGCAGATTATCAGCCTGCATTTTCTAGAGTATTACATAGAGAGAATTATACAGTTTGTTCTCATTTTTTTTGTCTGACTTCTTTCACTTAGCGTAATTATTTTAAGATTCAACCATGTTATAGCATGTATCCATAGTTCTTACTGCTGCATAGTAAGTTCATTGTGGGCATAATCACTCTTTCTTTATCCTTTCACAAGTTGATGGATTTTAGGGTTGTTTTCAGTTTGGGGCCATTACAAATAAAGCTGCTATGAATATTTGTGTACAAGATCATGTTTTGTAACGTGGACAGCAAATGTGTTTATTTGTATTGCCTATTAATACTACAGTATTATGGAGACCATTTATAATTATGTATGCATTCAAATTAAGGCATTCAGTTCTAACTTATCATCTTTCTTTTTCTGTTCCCTAGTTGATGACAGTGCAATTTTGGATTGCCAGTTCAGTGAATTTTATCATACTCCTCCACCTGGTTTTGAAAAAATATTATTTGAACAGCAGATCTTCTGAATGTGCTTGTTTTTGAAACTTGTATTTCTGTACTGTTAAAAGTGTTTTTGATTAATAAAGCTTTACCTGACCTATAGATGAAAATATATTCTTAAAGATATGCTTGTTAATCCTGTCTGAGAAACTATGTATTCATTATAACACCCTGAAGTTGTGATTTAAAATACTTATGTTTTGTGAAATAAAAATCAGCATTTGGGCAGTTTATTTAATTCTTATTTAAATAAACATAACTATGGATTTAATTAACAGTATTACATGGCTACTATATATATGTATATATACACACAGAAGATATTTAAAAGAGAATCTTTCTTACATGATATATTTGTTTTGATAGAGATGTACAGTGGGGTTTTTTTTCATTCTGAAGTTTAGACCTCAACTATTTTAAGTCTGCAGTTCAATAATTTTGCATTTCAGTGTCCTTTTTTATATAGTCTAACAAAGTGAGAAATTCATAATTTTGGCAGCATTTATTTTTGGCAGTCAATACATTTACTGTATACTGTACCTGTACCACTTTTCTTAAAACCTAAATTGCATGTTTTATTGTGTAACATCTTTGCTTTTGATTTGCTTTGTGAGAGGAAATAAACATCTTAGTAATTGTCAGAACATTTTGTTGAAAACCATCATGCTGTGTTACTTCAATTTCACAGTGAGTGGTGGTTGATTAGTAGTGCACACTGGCAGACATTTAGAATAGTGTGGTGCTTTAAACTTACATTTAAATGAGACTCTTCTTTTAAGGACTTCAAATATGTGTTTTCTGTAAGGAATAATAAAATAGTTATAATTAAGAAATAGTACTATTCTAAGCCCATTCTTCCTGTTTTGATAATTATACAGTAAATTCACTTCATCCTCGATTATTTCAGAAGTTCAGCAATGAGTGAGTCCTTTCCATGACCCTGAGCTTTGCCCAGTTTCCAGTAAGAACTGTGGGCTGGGCACGGTGGCTCAAGCCTGTAATCCCAGCACTTTGGGAGACCAAGGCTAGAGGACTGCCTGAGCCCATGGGTTCGAGACCAGCCTGGGCAACTTGGCGAGACCTGTCTCTACAATAAAAAAAAAAAAATTAGCTGGATGTGATGGTGCATGCCTGTAGTTCCAGCTACTTGGAAGGCTGAGGTGGAAGGATCACCTGAACCCAGCAGGTCAAGGCCGTGACGGCCGTAAGTGTGCCACTGCAGCCTGGATGACAGAGTGAGACTCTGATGGCCGTAAGTGTGCCACTGCACTCCAGCCTGGACGACAGAGTGAGACTCTGTCTCAAAAAAAAGAATCGCTTCTTTAGTTAACACCTGCTGACTTGAACCTAAACATGCTGACTGAACTGGATACATCTGCAGGTACATTCTCTCTTTCCAGATAAGTAACAAGGCAGCATATCACTCCTTTTATCAATGAGAAGCAGTATGTTGTGCTAGAAAAACACAGGTGTGAGAAGCAGATGAGTTGTGGTTTTGCTGAGTAATCCCGTTATCCCCTCAAGTGAGCTCCTCAGTCTCTCTTGGCCCAGATTCCCCATTTATAAAAGGAGTAATCATACTGACTTGATAAGATTCTATAATTAGTTAAATAAGGTAATGTATCTAAAACACTTTAATCATTGTGGCACTTGAGACGTGTAGTTTTCTTTTTGATGCTAAAGCAAGGGTTTTCCTGGTGTGCCACAGACCAGGAGCATCAGCATCTCCTGCGAAACTGTTAGAAATGGACCCTCTCGGGGTCAAATCACAAACCGCAGGGGCTAGTACCCTGGACTGGTTAAAGATTCCTTCAGGAGAATCTCATACACGCTAAAGTTTGAGAACCACTGCTCAGGAGAGAATCCTTTGCCTATGACAATGAATTTTCTAAGGATTTAATGCAGGCTAGAGAAGCCTGCATAATGCTTACTTATTGTTTATTTGGTAGACAAAAACGTGAGAACATGCTTTGGAAACATAGATATACCCTATAGTTCTGGCTACTTGGAAGGCTGAGGTGGAAGGATCGCCAGAGCCCAGCAGGTCGACACTGCAGTGGCCGGGAGCATTCACTGCACTCCAGTCTGGGCAACAGAGTGAGACTCCAACTCAAAAGAAAAGAAAAGAAAAGAAAACAGATATACTTGAGTAACATTTATTTATATAAATTCCAAATTTTGCCTCTAAAGACATGGAATTGAGCTAGCTATGTAATATTTAGGCATTTTTGCTGGAGTTCTGTCATAGTAATTTCAATTCATAAAGACCATGCTTACTTGGGAAACCAAATTAAAATAACTACTGTTTGCCACTTGTGTAATGTTATCTACCTCTTAGTTATTTTTATAAGCCAACCTTTCTTTTTAATCATCATATTCTTTTCTGCCTTTAATTATAGAGAAGAGGCACAATACTAAAGATGACACATAAGTTTATGTCCATGGCAACAGTTTGGTGAAGTCTAGATATATATCAAACTCATCTTAGGAAAATTACTTTGAGGTCTTCCTTTCAAAACCCATTACTTTAGTCTAATCATAAGAAAAACATTGGCCAGGTGCGGTGACTCAAGCCTGTAATCCCAGCACTTTGGGAGTCCAAGGCAAGAGAATTGCCTGAGCTCAGAGGTTTGAGACCAGCATGGGCAACTTGGCAAGACCTCCTCTCTACAATAAATCAAGAAATTAGTAGGGCGTGGTAGCACGCACCTATAGTTCCAGCTACTTGGAAGGCTGAGGGGAAAGGATCGCCTGAGCCCAGCAGGTCAAGGCTGCGGTGGCTGGGAGCATGTCACTGCACTCCAGCCTGGGTGACAGAGTGAGACTCCAACTCAAAAAAAAAAAATTAGGTGAGTTCCAGTAGAGGGCATCCTATAAAACACTTATCAGTGCTCCTCACAGCTGTCAAGGCCAAAAACAAAGTCAGGGAAACTGCCATACCCATGAGGAGCGGAAGAAGACATGACAAGTGTGTAGTAAGTATCCTGGATGGGATCCTGGAGCAGAAAAGGGCGCTAAGAAAAACTAAGAATAAACCATGGATTTTAGTTAATAATAGCATATCAATATTCATTAGCGCATTGTAACAAATGAACCATGCCCATGTAAGTTGTTAATACCAGGAGAAACTAGGACGTATGTGGGAACTCTGCACTATCTTCTCCATTTTTCTATGAATCCAAACTTCTAAAAAGTAAAGTCTATCTTTAAAACTACATTGAGTCAGAAGAAATTTTAAAATAAAGGCCAATAGAACAATATTAGTACAGTATATTTCCATACTTTTTTTTGGAGTTGGAGTTTCACTCTGTCGCCCAGGCTGGAGTGCAGTGGCACACTCACAGCCACCGCAGCCTCAACCTGCTGGGCTCAGGCCATTCTTCCACCTCAGCCTTCCAAGCAGCTGGAACTACAGGCACATGTCACCACGCTC
The DNA here is from genome assembly GCA_963574415.1 of Tarsius wallacei. Lineage (NCBI taxonomy): Eukaryota > Metazoa > Chordata > Mammalia > Primates > Tarsiidae > Tarsius > Tarsius wallacei. The sequence goes on from CAUYQG010165818.1 coordinate 20,979, forward strand.
GGCTAATTTTTTGATTTATTGTAGAGGTGACGGCTCGCTAAGTTGCCCAGGCTGGTCTCAAACCCGTGGGCTTAGGCAGTTCTCTCTCCTCAGTCTCCCAAAGTGCTGGGATTATAGGCGTGAGTCACCGTGCCCAGCCTATCCATACTTTAAATATTTAATGATTGCTAAATACAAACATAGAACATGAAATATTGTTGTATTTTAACACACAAAAGAGCTGCATTTGTTCCAGGCTAAAGAGGAACTGGCCACTGTCTTGATTCTGTGGGTTGTGCTTCATAAATACATAAAAACTTGCCCTCTTAAACTGGGGTCAAATTATTAAAATTAATAGTATGAATATGGAGTAATATTAAGTATAATTAGCTATGTAAATGACTCACACTCCATTCATCCAAGGGTTCACTGAAAAAGTCCATTTGCCCATACTAATGTGGTGGCTTTTCACACTCTGACTGAAAAGTAATGATTTATTTTCCATTTTATTTCAGTGATTTAAACATTGCAAGGGTTATGCAATGTTAAACATATGAAACAATGGAAATTTTATGAATCATTAGCTTACATATTAAAATCCAGAAAGAAAGAATTTGGCTTTAACTACCTTTGGTTTATTAGTTAAAACTGTTAGAATACCTTTTAAACTTGAACTATAAACTAATTTGAGTTAATTTAAGAAAGGTATAACATGAAATTATAATTTGAATCAAGGCTTTTCTAAATCTTTAACAAAGACAGACAAATAGTGTTGGTTTTGCTCACGTCTCTTTTTACTTCACTTGTCAATGCAGTCTAGACAGACCAGAAGCATGGCTGGAGATACAGGTGAAATCTTGGACATGGTAAGATACATTAAATTGATCATTTCTCAATACAAAACCACCAAAAATGGTGAGAAAAGAATCTGTAATCTAAATTCTGGAATTGCCCTGTACACAGGTATGCCCAAGCCTAGCACTCATAAATGGACTATAGTCAACCACCACTATTTAGGCAACCTGGCTGGGAAATTCTGTTGGGAGCAGGCTGGGCTGTTCCTGTGAATAGGTAGAAACATAACAGTAGAATCAATGAACTACTGTTCTTCCATTTACTGAATAAGATATGAGGCTGTCTTTCAACTTGCTCTTTTAAAATAACTGGGACCAAATTAGTAAAGCAAATAGTAGGAACATGGAATAACGTTAGACGTAATTAGCAATGTAAATGAGCCACATACTATTCACCCAAGAGTTCTATAGAATTTTAAAGGAAAAGTTGTCCCATTATTGGCTGAAATGTATAATCTATAGTTACACAGGAATCATTACAACATAATCATTTAACAATTTACTCAGCCTGTAATCCCAGCACTTTGGGAGGCCGAGTTGAGTGGATTACCTGAGGTTACGGGTTCAAGACCAGACCAGGCAACTTGGCGAGACTTCGTCTCTACAATCAATCAAAAATTAGCTGGAAGTGGTAGCGCACACCTGTAGTTCCAGCTACTTGGAAGACTGAGGTAGAAGGATTGCCTGAGCCCAGCAAGTCGTGGCTGTGAGCTTGCCACTGCTCTCCTGCCAGGGCAACAGAGTGAGACTCCAACTCAAAAAAACAAAACAAAACAAAAATCATCTATGTGTTGTATTTCATAAATACAGTCATGCGTTTCTTAGAGACAGGGATACTTTCTGAGAAATGCATCATCAGATTTCCTCATTGTGAGAACATCACTGAGTGACTTACACAAACCTAGATGGCCTAGCTTACTACACGCCTAGGCTAGATGGTGTGACCTATTGCTCCTAGGCTCCTTAATAGCATAGGCAAGCACGCCGTTAGTGATGCATGGCTGTTTTTATGAAACACAGCACATAAGGAATTCGATTTGTCAAATGACTATGTTGTAATGATTCCTATGTAACTACAGATTTTACTTTTCAACCAACAATGGGAATAATTTTTCCTTTAAATGTATATAGAATTCTTGGGTGGATGGTGTGCGATTCATTTACATTGCTAATATTTGGCATATTTATGGCAAATAACTATGCATAGAAGAGGTACGGTAAAAATAAGGTATATGCCAGGCACAGTGGCTCACGCCTGTAATCCCAGCACTTGGGGAGGCGGAGGAGAGGATTGCCTGAGCCCAGGGGTTCGAGACCAGCCTAGGCAACTTGACAAGACTTTGTCTCTACAATAAATCAAAAAATTTGGTGAGACCTTGTCTCTACAATAAATCAAAAAGTTAGCCATGCGTGGTGGCTAATTTTTTTCCCAGCTACTCAGGAGCCTGAGGCAGAAGGATTGCCTGAACCCAGAAAAGGTCAAGACTGCAGTGAGCCATGATCGTACCACTGCACTGCAGTCTGGGTGACAGAGTGAGACTCTGACTCAAAAAAGAAAAAAATGCTTGCTTTCTTCAATAATAAAGTAACCTTAGCACAGTCACTTTTTTACTGTATAAACTTTGCATTTTTTTAAACTTTTGCCCCTCATTATTTATTACACTTAGCTGAAAGCACAAACACATTGTACGGCGGTACAAAAATAATTACTTTATGTCCTTATTTGATAAGCATTTTTCTACTTGAACTTTTTTTTTAAAAAACCTTTTTTGTTAACAACTAAGACACAAACACACACAGTAGGCCAGGTCTACACAAGATCAAGCCATCAACATCGCAGTCTTCCACCTTCACATCTTGTCCTACTGGAAGGTCATCAGGGGCAATAACACGCATGGAGCCATCATCTCCTATAATGACAAGGTCTTCTTCCAGAATACCGCGCCCCCCCCCAGAAGGACCTGCCTGATACAGTAACTTCTTTTTTTAAATGCTTAATTTTTATTTTAGATTCAGGGGATACACATGCATATTTGTTACATGGACATATTGTATAGTGGTGGAGTAACTTTTTTTTAATAAGCAGAAGGAATACACTCTAAATAGTGATAAAAAGTGAAGTGTGATAAATACATAAACCAGTAACATTGTTACTTATTATCAAGTATTCTGTACTGTACACAATTTTATGTGCTAGACTTTTATATGACTGGCAGTGCAGTAGGTTTGTTGACAACAGCATCGCCACAAACATGGGACTGATGCATTGTGTATTGACATGGTGGTGGCTACAATGTCGATAGGTGGCAGAAATTTTTCAGCTCAGTTATTATCTTTTGGAAGCACTATTGTATAGGCCATCTGTCATTGACCAAAATGTCGTTATGTGGCACATGATTATATTTAACCAAGATTGGCTCTGCCGGGAACTCTGCTAATTGTAATTCATTTACAAGTATGGCTCTAGAATATCCAAGGTATATTAATAAATGAAAAAAGCAAGTTGTTAAACATTTGTATGTATAATCTGATCCATTAAAAAAAAGAAAAACTAGAAGGCCGGGCTGGATGGCTCACACCTGTAATCCCAGCACTTTGGGAGGTGGAGGTGAGAGGATTGCCAGAGCCCAGGAGTTCAAGACCAGCCTGGGCAACTCAGCCAGACCTCGTCTCTACCACAAATCAAAAAATTGATTGGAGTGGTGCATGGCTATAGTTCCAGCTATTCAGAAGGCTGAGGCAGAAGGATCTCCTGAGCACAGCAGGTTGAGGCTGCAGTGGCCATGAACGTGCCATTGCACTCCAGCCTGGGCGACAGAATGAGACTTCAAACCCCCTCCAAAAAAACCATTACAGCTTGAAACATAGGAAAAAGTATGCAGTAATGTACACCAAAATATTATACCTTGGGAATAAGATTACAGAGAACTAGCTCTTTTATATTTATCTGATACTTTTTCTATAATTAACATGTATTCATTTTGAATTAAAAAAAATTTTTTTTTTTTTTTAGTCAGGGTCTCAATCTGTCACCCTGACTGGAGCTGAGTGGCATGATCATGACTCACCACAGCCTCAAACTCCTGGACCCAAAATATGTTCCTGCCTCAGCCAACCAAGTAGCTAGGACTGTAGATGTGCGTCACCATGTCCAGCTAATTTTTTTATTTTTATTTTTGCAGAGACAAAGTCTTGAGCTCCAGGGCTCAAACAATCTCCTTGAGCCACCATGCCGGATAAGAAAATGTTTTTAATAAAAGGAAAGAAAGACTCTGGAGGAAGGCCTGTATACTAGACAATGGTGAACTTTGCATCTATAACTAAAACTCTAAAAAGATGCAGTTGAATCCCAACTCAATTACTTAGTTACAGGATGTAATTTATTTAAAAGGATCCAGACATGTTAGTCAATGGCATGCCAGGCAGCAGTATATCCAGTCTCCCAATCAAGGCAAGTAACAGCACAGGGAAGCCATGTGTGCAATTGACCAGTACTAGTGGATACTACACTTTAAAAAGGACACTGGACTGGGCTCGGTATCTCAGTCTGTAATTCCAGCACTTTGGGAGGCCGAAGTGAGTGGATTGCCTAAGCCCGCGGGTTTGAAACCAGCCTGGGCAACTTGGTGAGACCTCGTCTCTACAATAAAAAATTAGCCGGGCACGGTAGCACACACCTATAGTTCTGGCTTCTTGGAAGGCTGATGCGGAAGGACCGCCAGGGCCCAGCAGGTCAACGCTGGGGTGGCCATGAGTGTGCCACTGCACTCCAGCGACAAAGTGAGACTCCAATTAAAAAGGGGGGGGGGCGGCACTGATAGGATAGGCACAATAACTCATGCTTGTAATCCCAGCACTTTGGGAGGCCAAGGTGGGAGGATCCTTGAGCCCAGAAGTTTGAAACGAACCTGGGGAACATAGCAAGATCCCATCTCTACAAAGAAAAAAAAATTTGTTTTAATTAGCTGGGAGTGGTGGTGCATCCCTGTAGCCCTAGCTACTCAGGAGGCTGAAGTAGGAGGAGCACTTTTTACACTGCTCAAAACAGTTTTTGAACTCATCAATTTTGAAACCTTTTAGTGATTCTGCCATTTTTGTCTCCCCTCTTCCACATCGGCAAAACATTTCTCTTTGAGGACTTTTTTAACATCCTGGGAAACAAACAAACAAAAAAAATCACTTGGGGGCAACATCGGGTGAAAAGGAAGGGTGGGCACAGGGGTTATGCCACTGCTAAACACTCAGCGTGGTGTGGACAGGTGTGTCGTCATTGTGGAAGAACCCATCACCAGTTTGTGTAACACAGGGCATTTCTTCTGCAAATCGTGATGCAACCTTCTTAAAACTTCCCGATAAAAACTTTGGTTGACTGTTGAATTTGGTCCAGAGAAACAAATTCCAAGTGTACCACAAGGGGCCCACCTGCTAAAAGATATCACCAGTCGTTTGGGTTTTCCCCTGGATAAGGGAGCAATATCACTAAAACATATCATCAAAGAGCTCTTTTTCTTAGGAACAGGGTGCTATGCAACACTTTGGCAAATACTCATCTGAAGTAGGAAGGACAACAACTGAAAGTTGTTTTTAGGTGTAAATACTGTAACTTGCTTCTGTGTTTCAAAGAGACCATAAAAGAAAATAAACTGATTGAGGCTTAACTACATGACAAGTCTTGTTCTAAGAACTTCATATGCCTTGGCTCATTTAATATTCACAGCAATTGTACAAGGTGGGTGAAAACATTCACGTTTTATAGATGCAGAAGCTGCCCAAAACGGTCCAGGTACATATGGCCAAGAAGACTCTTATTAACGACTCTACTATTGGCATTTCCAGGGTCAGGTATAGATCTAATCTTCTCTAATCTTTTTTGTTTTTGTCTTTTTAGAGGTGGGGTCTCACTAGGCTGCCCTGTCTGGAGTACTATCATAGGTGTGATCATAACTCACTGAAGCCTCCAACTCCTGGGCTCAAGCGATCCTCCTGCCTCAGCCCCCTGAGTAGCTGGAACTACAGGTGTGTGCCACCATCCCCGGCCTTCTGCTATCTTAATCTTGCTTTACAGAATGTTTTCATACCCTACAGGGCTTGTATCCCCTTTGTACTTTTCTTTTCCAAAATTCTGATAGCTATTTTACTTCCAGATAACCTATAGAATAATTTGTCAAGTTCAAAAAATAAAATAAAAATTCTGTTGGGGCTTTGTTATTGTACCAAAACTCAAAGCTAATGTGGAAAGAACCGACATTTGATGACATTCAATCCTCACATCTGGAAGTATGATCTCCTTTCAGGTTTCTTCTAATCTGGGATCCTCGCTTATTTCTCTGGCAGTTTTATGGTTTCCTTCAAGTGCATTTTATTTTATGTTATTTTATTTTTTATTTATTTTTGAGTCCGGGGTCTCACTCTGTCACCCAGTCTGGAGTGCAGTGGCAAGATCACAGCTGACCACAGCCTCGACTTCCTGGGCTCAGGAGATCCTCCCACCTCAGCCTCTTGCATAGCCGTCCAATTTATTTGATTTTTATAGAAATGAGGTCTTGCTATGTTGCCCAAGTTGGTCTTGAAGTCCTGGACTCAAGTGAGCCTCCTGCCTCGGCCTTCGAAAGGGCTGGCTAAGTGCATTTAAAATAACTCAGACTTACTTTAGAATCAGACCATCGGTCTAGGGGCATTGCCCCTTCGTCTCCTCCCTACCCCCAGCCCGGCTTTGCTCTGATTGGATGTTGCCCCACCCACGTCCTGGCCCCGCCCACCCCCTTTCAGGTTTCCACTTCTGCTTCCTCCCTCACCTATTAAGGCAAGGGCTGTGTCCTAAATAACTGTGTCCCTAGCTCTGCCTGGCCCACGTGGCAGAATCGCAACAATGTTTAGTCTCTTTCCCTGAAGCCCCAGTCGGCAGAGATGGTGCGATTGACTTTTTACTTGGTGTTCTTCCTTCTCCACCCTCAAAAAGATCATGATCTCCACCTTATTTTCATCCCAACGTACACGACACACTAGGAGTGCATCTGGTAAGGCAGAAAAGAGGGTGATGACAGCAGCAAAGACTGTACCAGGACCATCCCAGATCCAAATCAGAAATGCTCCAAAACTCAAAACTTTTTTGTTTTTTTAAGACAGGGTCCCGCTCTGTTGCCCAGGCTGGAGTGCAGTGGTGCGATCATACTGCAACCTTGAGCTTCTGGGCTCAAGGGATCCTCCCTCCTCAGCCTCCCAAAGTGCTGGGACTACAGACCTGAGCCACTGCTGCCTGGACTAACTTTTTGAGAGCCAACATGCTACTCAAAGAAAATGCGCATTGGATCATTTTGGATTTTGGGTTTTTGGATTTGGGATGCTCAGCTGGTAGCTATTAATGCAAATGTTTCAAAATTTGAAAACATCCAAAATCCAAAACGCTTCTGGAATCAAGCATTCTAGATAAGGATACTCATCCTTTATCAGTTCGTAATTCAGATTATGATTGTTCATAATTCAGGGAGTATCTTCATTGCTAATATGTTATCTGAGCATTATAATTTTACTTAAAGGTGTGACGTTTTAAACTTTACATGCTCTTAAGTGTAGTTTTACCTCATTGTTTCAGAGGAGTTCTGGAGATTTCTGTTAAATCCATATCCAACAGAAATTTCTGTTTTTCTCCATCAGAGTACTTCTCTTCTGTGACAATTAAATCCAATGAACTAAATAAAGATAGTAACCGCAGTGTTTCTAGTTTCTTCCACACCCATCTATCTGCAAGAACACAATCCTCAGTTGACATTTATTGAGTCCCCATTGTGGCCTGGGCACTGCAGGGAGATAATAAAAGGAGGCCAGCGGCCCTTGTCCTTCAATCACTGCCATCTGTGATGGTAGGGGTGGGACAGACTCCAACAGGAAGTTCTTAAGTCATTTTCTCGGCCTCTGCTCTGGGTGAAGCCCAGCTCTTGAGCCTTGCAGTGTAGCTTGTCATCCAGACGTTTTTTCACAAGGAAATAGAAAATGCAAGAAAACTTCCCCCCATCGCCCCATCTCCCACCCCCATCAATCCCGCTGTTCATTTTCCTCCCTGAGTCAGAGTCTAGAGGGACAGAAACCAGATTGTCACTCTGTTCCCCCTCCCTCCCTGTGTGGAGGGCACAGGAGCTGAGACTAGGAGGGAGGCAGGTGGGTCCTTTGGGTTGGCTCATGTCCTGGGAAGAGGGGTGGAGGCTTCAGCATCTTTATAGTCCTGCTGTTTCCAGGTTTCTAAAATGACCCTTTTTCAGGACAGTAAGAGACATGACCTGCTTTATTCAACCCCCTGTCTTTTATAAGGCAACAAATTTTTGGCTTCATTGTATTCAGGGGAAAAAAATGTTTACACTGTCCCCTTTCTTTCTCTGTCTCTTGTGTTTCCTTAATATATTATGACACAGCAATAATTTAATTACCATTGTAACAGTATTAAGAGGTGGGCTGGGTGTGGTGCACATGCCTGTAGTCCCAGAAACTTGGGAGGCTGAGATGAGATAATTAAATTAAATTTCAACATGAGTTTTGGAGGGAACATTTAGACTTTCAGACCAACCTAACTTGCACCCAGCGTGTTCAAGGGGGCCACTCTCAGAAAGTGGAGGACGGTGTTGCCTTCTATGATGCAGCAAGAAGGTCCTCCCCAGACATAGCCCCTCAGTCTTGGACCTCCAGAACCGTGAGCCAAAATGTGTTGGTCCGGAAGAATGTAGCACTTTTACTAATGGTAAAGCTATAAGTCTGTCACCAGAAGGTGGCTCTAAAGCACTGTGGTCTTCCCAGTTGGTTCTAGTGGCTGAACCACCCTCATCTCTCCTCCTGACCCCACGACTGTGGTGGCCTCCTGACTGGAGGTCTGGCACCCATCCGGCCACATGAGTAAATAAATAAGCATCTGCTGTGTCTCTTAAGCCCTCCAGCCAATCTATTGACTATAAAACATCTTTACTTCAATCTAGCTAAGAAAAGCAAATATGAATCTGCTCGTTACCAGAAAGAAATGTTTTCATGAATTTGTTTCTGTTGGCTTGAGCCTCTCTCAGGCTATGATTTCTGTCAGGCATCGGGCAGACCCCTGGCACAGGTAGTTGGATGAGACACGATGCCCTTTGCCCCTGAGGAGCTTACAGAATAATCTGGACAAGAGACCTGTAAAGAGATCACAACAGCGCGAGGCTACAGAGAAAGTGTGATGGGAATGCGGTGGAGAAAGCAATGACCTTTCCCTTTGGGAAAGCAATTGAACCAGTTTTTCAGAGACAAACAGGATAGCCTCAGTCGAAAGGGAAGGATGATCCAGGCAGTGAAGGCACTGTGCACAGGCACAGGGCCTGGACAGGGAATGGTGAGCAGGAGGTGGGAGTGGGAGTGAGGCCAGAAAGGAGGCCGGGGCCAGTGGTAGAGGGTCTTAAGTGCAGGCTAAGGAAGTTGCCCTTTACCTAGTAGGTGAGAAGATGTCAAGGGAGGGTGTCACACAGCAGAGAATTAGTCACTCCTGCAGCAGTGTGGACGATGGTTGGGAGTAGGAAGAGAGTAGAGGCAGACAGACCAATAGGAGGCTATGGCCAGGGTCCAGATTATATCAAGGGTCTGAGTCAATGTCCTAAGTCTTGTGAAGTGAAGGGGAAAGGAACAGGGCCTGCAAGTTGCCTGATCAATTTACTGAAAGAAATTTCTCTGTAGCTTCCAATAACTCTCTCAATTTTTTTTTTAAAGTTGAGGTCTCACTCTGTTGCCCAGGCTGAAGTGCAGCGGCATGATCATGGCTCAGTGCAGCCTCGATCTTCTGGGCTTGGGTGATCCTTCCATCTCAGCCTCTTGAGTAGCTGGGACTACAGGCACGCACCACCATGCCAGGCGAATTTTTAAATTTTTTTGTAGAGACAAGTTCTTGCTATGTTGCCTGGGCTGATCTCGGACTCCAGGCCTCAAGCTATCCTCCCATCTCAGCCTCCCAAAGCATTGGGCTTACAGGCATGAGCTACTGTACCCAACCAAATTTTTCCTTTTCACATTGGAGTATTGCTCACCCTCATGACCTCATTTTAACTCGATCATTTATAAAGACCCTATCTCCAAATAAGTCACATTCAGAGGTACTAAAGTTAGCACTCTAAAATATCTTTTTGGGGGGGGGGGGTCACAGCTCAATCCATAACATTATTCAAGAAAATATTAAAGCAATATTCTTTCTATGGGACCAAAAAAACAGTTAAGAGACTAAGTGAAGGGGAGATAATTTTCTTAAAGCAGACTGGAAACATTTTCATAGAACAGGAGTGTGTCCCAGCGTCACCTGAGAACTTGTTAGAAATGTGAGTTCTCAGGCCCCACACCAGAACTACTTACCCAGAAACTCTACGGTGGGCCCAGCAGACTGTTTCAACAAGCCCCCCTGGTGCCTCTGAAGCCCACTCAAGTCTGAGACCAAGCGCCTTAAAATAAACCCAAGCAACGCTAGTGGTTGAAGCTTTCCTCTGGTGACTCCATGATGAATTATAATAACCCAGCTAATCTCAGTGTCCAAGAGCTCCCCTGGCCTCCCAGAACAGGGCAGGAGCCATTGCAGAATCAAGAATGTGAGTCCAGAGTTTCCAGATCTTCCGGTTTTCCAAAAGAAGCAGGCTTCCGCCATCTCACTCTCTCCCTCTTTCTGAAATATTCTGATTCCAATGTATTGGCTCATATTTATAAAACTATTCAAGGCCAAACAAAAGATATCCACCAACTGCCAGGTTGCAGCATCTGTTGGAAAAAGTTGAATTTTTTTTTTCTTTAAAAATGATGTGTTCTATCTCATACCCACTAGGAAGGTTATTATTTTAAAAATTGGGAAATGCCAAAGGATGACCAGGATGTGGAGAAACTGGAGCCCTCGCATGTTGTTTGCGGGCATTTAGTACAGCCACTTTGGAAAGCAGTTTGGCAGCTCCTCAAAAACATATAAAAATAGAATTGCCATATGATACAGCAATCCCACTAGGTATGTATCCAGAAGAATTCAAAGTAGGGATTCAAAGAGATATGTGTACGCATTCATAGCAGCATTATTCACAATAGTCAAAAGGTAGAAACAACCTAAATGTCCATACATTGATGAATGGATAAAGAGGAAGTGGCATGAACACACCATGGAATACTATTCAGCCTTTAAAAGGAATGCGACTCTAATACATGCAACAACCCGAATGCACCTTGAACACATTATGCTAAGTGACATAAACCAGTTTCAAAAGAATAAATATTACATAATTCAATTTCTATGAAACACTTAGAATAGCCAAATTCATAAAGATAACAAATGGAATCGAGGTGACAGGGGCTGGAAGGAGGGGACAATAAGGAGTTATTGTTTACATGGTACAGAGTTTCAGTTTGGAAAGATGAGAAAGCTCTGGAAATGGATAGTAGTGATGGTTGCACAACATTGTACATGTATTAATGCCCCGGAATTATACCCTTAAAATGGTATTTTACTGCACATCAAATGATACATTTTATGTTATATATATATATATATATATATATATTTTTTTTTTTTTTTTTTTTTTTTTTAAATTTGGAGTCTCACTCTGTCACCCATGTTGGAGTGCAGTGGCATGCTCACAGCTACCACAGCCTCGACCTGCAGGGTTCAGGTGATCCTTCTGCCTCAGCCTTTCAAGTAGCTGGAACTACAGGCATGCGCCACCATGCCCAGCTAATTTTTTGATTTATTGTAGAGATGAGGTCTCGCCAAGTTGCCCAGGCTGGTATCGAACCTGTGAGCTCAGGTAATCCCCTCACCTTGGCCTCCCAAAGTGCTGGGATTATAGGAATGAGCCACTGCACCTGGCGTGTTATATATATTTTTAATAAAAAATATTTTTCTCAAAGATAGCTAACATTTATTGCCTACCTATATTTGCCAGGGACTATTCTGTGTGCTTTGTGTTCTGACCACAACCCCCTCCCGCTGGGGCAGTTTGACCCTAATATTTCCTACCATCACCCTGATTTACAGATGAAGAAACTGAGGTACAAGGCAACTAAGCACCTGCCCCAGAGCATACCTGGGCAGCGCAAAGTCAGGTTCCAATCTCAGCCTATGAGTTTCACAAACCCTGCCTCTCTTCCCTTTTTGGACAGAAGATTTGTGCACTGTGCTTCCAAAACACCAAAATTTGTTCATTTCTCTGTGTCTCCACCACTCCCAGCCTCTCTTACTTCTCTCTCAGCCGTAGATTCCTGACTGTTTATACCTGACTCTTGATTGTAACATCTGTTCTCCACAGAGCAACCACAGTGGACTTCTAAAAAGGCAAATTAGACCAGGCGCAGTGGCTCACGTCTGCAATCCCAGTTCTTTGGGAGACCAAGGCAGGAAGATCACCTGAGACCAGGAGTTTGAGAATAGCCTGAAGCAACACAGTGAGATCTCATCTCAACCAAAAAAATTTCAAAAATTAGCCAGGTGTGGTGGCACATGCCTGTAGTCCAGCTGCTTGGGAGGCTGAGACAGAAGGATTGCCTGAACCCAGGAGGTTGAAGCTGCAGTGAGCCGTGATCGTGGCAGTGCTCTCCAGTCTGAGTGACAGAGTGAGACCCTGACTCCAAAAACACAAACAAAAAGGCAAGTCAGTTACCCCCTTGTATGAATGTTTCAAAGACTTGCTGCTGCACAAGGGATCACTTCCTAACTCCTTACCCTTGGGTCAATGAACAAAGCTGCCCCAGTGACTGAGGGGCCAAGTATCTCCAACATACCAGCAGCCTGGGTGGGAAGCTCTGTTCTTCAGGGTCTGGTCCCTGTTTCCCTCTCCATCTCTGTTCATCATAGTGGACTCTCTCCTATTCTTCCAACATACCCAGTTGGTCCCACCACAGGGTCTTTACATTTGCTGTCTCCTCTACCTAAATCGTTACATCCTCAGGTCTCAGCATAGAAGTACCTTCTTCTCATTCGGGTCACAGCTTACCAGTAAATGTTATTTCTTTGAGCTGCCATCCCCAACGACTAATCAAAAGTACATCTCCAGTTGGGCACAGTGGCTCATGCCTGTAATGCCAGCACTTTGGTAGGCAGAGGTGAGAGGACTGCCCGAACCCTGGGGTTCAAGACCAGCCTGGGCAACTTGGCAAGGACTCATCTCTATAATAAATCAAAAAGATTAGCCAGACATGGTGGCTCACGCCTGTAGTTCCAGTTACTTGGAAGGCTATAGTAGAAGAATCGCCTGAGTCCAGCAGTTCGAGGCTGTGGTGGCCATGAGCATGCCACTGCACTCCAGCCTGGGCAACAGAGTGAGACTCCAACTAAAAGACAAACAAAAAACAAACAAAAGTAGATCTCCAAGAACAGCATCTTATTTTACTTTTTCATAGCACTTATTACTATGTGATACTCTGTTCATAGACTCCCCTATTGCTTTCTTTCCTTTGAAATATAAGTGCTATAAAGGCAGTGACCATGACTGTCTTATTCACCAGTTTTCCCAGGACTGAGGTCAAGGCTAGGCACATCACAGGTGCTTGATAAATATTGGCTAAAGGCCAGGTGCAGTGGCTCACAGCTGTAATACCAGCACTTTGGGAGCCTAAGGGAGGAGGAGCCCAAGAGTTTGAGACCAGCCTGGGCAACATAGCAAAACCTTATCTCTACAAAAAATTGAAATATTAGCCAGACTTGCGCTTGTGGTTTCAGCTACTCGGGATGCTGAGGTGGAAGGATCACCTGAGACCAAGAAGTTGAGGCTGCCATGAGTCGTGATCATTGTGATTATGCCACTGTACTCCAGCCTGGGTAACAGAATGAGACCCTGGCTCAAAAAAAATACACGGCCATTGCTTTGCTAGACTCTGGTGTAGCCATGCTTCTTGGCTTTGGCCCCCTCCCCCACCTTGGAGAGGTGAATCTTCTCTTTCTCTCCTCTCACTAATTTATTTTAAGTAAACTATATTTTCTAATCTAACTTCTGCAAAATTGGCTGCATTTTTCATGCTGCATTGGATCGCACCCCAGACACCCACACCTCCAGTGGGCCTGACCTAACATTCCGGAGGCCCCGTTGGGACAGTGTGACCCTAATATTTTTGGAGGCCCCAGCAAGATGGCCCTAACATTTTTGGAGGTCCCACCAAGATGCGCCACTCTCTCATTGTCCTCTTACACCGAGACCTGCCGCTCTCTCCCCTCCAAAAGCCCTTAAATATACCCATTTTGTGGCCCTTTGAGGCCACACTTGCCTCTGAGGGTCCGCCCTCTTTCCAATCTGTGAACGGTGAATAATAAACTTCTTGCTACTTTCAAAAAAAAAAAATACATTGGCTGAATAAATGAGTAAGCAAATGAGCCTCAGTTTCCTCATCTGTAAAACCTGAGCCTTTGCTCATGCTGATCAACCTGCCTGGTTCTTGTCTCTCTTGCCTGATTGACACTTACTTGGACAAGGCCTCTGCTGCTCACTCTTTGAGGACGTTCCCTAATTCCTCATTCCCAGTGCAATCTCCTCGCTCCCCACACACTTTCCAGCACTTTGTGTGTCTTCCTCGCTAACACAGCTTCAGGAGTAGAGCTGGGACTGTGTCCACTTTGCCCAACATGCTACTTCCCATGCCTAGCACCGTGCCTTGTACATAGGGATGTTCAACATGTTTTTGAATGAATAAATCTGGTAAAAGGGGATTAATACTTACCAGGATTGTTCTGAAGAGTTAATAAGATTCAGTGTCCATTATGCTTAGCAGTTTGGCACATAGCACTAGATACTAACAGCAATAACCGCAATAAACAAATGTCAGAGCTGGAAGGGACCAAGCACTCAGCAAAGTGAAACTAACACGTCCATACTTTCACTGCCAGGTTTTAAGAATGCATCTTGGAACAAAGAGTAAATAAATTCCCGTTAGTAATATGGATGCCAGTGGGACCATCAAATCTCACAGTTCTTTCTGCATTTTCTTTGCCAACTGTCAAAGTCATTACCTTGCTTTGCTCTATGGTGATTCTCTGTTACTCTCAGGGTGAAAACAGGGGCAGATTCAGATTTCTGAAGCCTAAACCTTACTCAACCTGGGACACAAACATAAAATCTAGAAAAATAACATGATATTTTTAATTAATGGATTATTAAATTACCTCTAGAATATTCTTTTTTTTTTTTTTTTTTGAGTCAGAGTCTCATTCTGTCACCCAGGCTGGAGTGTAGTGGCACACTCATGGTCACCCCAGTGTCAAACTGCTGGGCTCAGATGATCCTTCCGCCTCAGTCTTCCAAGTAGCTGGAACTATAGATGCGCGCTACCGCGCCTGGCTAATTTTTTGATATAGAGACGAGGTCTCACCAAGTTGCCCAGGCTGGTCTCAAAACTTGGGCTCAGGCAATCCTCTCGCCTCAGCCTCCCAAAATGCTGGGATTACAGGCTTGAGCCACTGTACCCAGCTTAGAATATTATTTTCTCCTCATTTTTTGGCTGCATACTCTCTAATCACCTGTTTATATGCTGACAATCTTTGTATTATTTTTCTAGAGAGAATAGAAAGATAATCTAGTCTTTGCTCTGGCATAATTGGTTGACGCTTGTTTTTTTTTTTATTATTGATAAAGTAGAAAAGCTTCTTTCAACTTTACAATGTGTGATTGGTAATGCCTTCTAAACCTTTAGGATTGTTATCTCATTTGGTAGAATCTATATTAGGTTTCTTCATATGTTAGCTGTAAGGTTTCAGGGCAGGATCAAGCGTATTCCTGACAGGAAAGAAACTTCCAGTCAACAGAACCAAATCAGTTTCACCTCTGGTGATCAGAATATTCCACAGAGCTCTCTATCTCTGTACTTTCAAGCCTTGTTTCTCACCCAGCACCCATGCACCTCTAGTGCTGGGCACTGCAGGACATACTCATGAAGCCATATGACCTCACACGGCCTCCTCATGCCTCAGTATCAGATAAGCCATGATGTGGATTGAATGTCTCCATCAAAATTCTCGTTGGAACCTTAATTTCCAGGGTGACAGTGTTGGATGGTGGTTCCTTTAAGAGGGACTAGGTCGTTAAAACAGACTGCTGTGCCTATGATCCCAACACTTAGGGAGGCTGAGGCAAGAGGATCGCCTGAGCCCAGGGGTTCAAGACCACCCTGAGCAACTTGGTGCATGGTGGCGCACATCTGTAGTTCCAGCTACTTGGAAGGCGGAGGCAGAAGGATCGTCTAAGCCCAGCAGGTCGAGGCTGTGGTGGCCGTGAGTGTGCCACTGCACTCCAGCCTGGGCAACACACTGAGACTCCAACTCAAAAAAAAAAAAAAAAAAGAGAACGTCATAGCTAAAATCCTGTGAGCCACATAGATACATCCAACAAAAACTTCCCTAAATCAACCGGGTGCTGTGGCTCATGTCTGTAATCCTAACACTTTGGGAGGCCGAGGTGGGAGGATTGCTTGAGCCCAGGAGTTTGAGACCAACCTGAGCAACAGAGTAAGACCTTGTCTCTACAAAAAATCAAAAATTTAGCTGGTGTGGTAGCACACACCTGTAGTTCCAGCTACTCAGGAGGCTGAGGGGGGAATGATCACCTGAGCACAGTTCAAGGCTGCAGTGAACCGTGATCGTGCCACTGCACTTTAGATTGGGCTACAGAATGAGACTCCCAACTCAAAAAAACAAAAGCAAAAACAAAAAGCCTCCCTAAATGGATCCCCCAACTTAACTTCCCCTTAGGAAAATCTCAAAATTGCCTGTGGTCACTCCAACACTACCCAGTCCCAGGGAAGTATCCCAGAGGGGAAGTTGGAGTGAAAAAAGACACAGACATTAACTGGTTAACTGGTTGTGGTTAAAATGTCTTATTTTTGGAAATTTTATGCAAGTACATGCTCATGTGAATATATTACTGGAGTCTTTGTTAGTGATTTCATAAGGCCTGGGCAAATGAAGGTCTCAGAAGCTTCAAAACTGTGTGTTAAGTGGACAAAATAACTGAATGAATGTAAATTAATTTAATAAATTGAAAAGGTGAAAGAACATCCTTACGGCCAGGCGCAGTGGCTCACAACTGTAATCCCATACTTTGGGAGGCCAACATGGGAGGATTGCTTGAGCCCAGGAGTTCAAGACCATCCTGGGAAACATAGGAAGAACTTGTCTCTAAAAAAAAAAATTAGCTGGGCCTGGTATCATGCACCAATTTTCTCGGGTACTCACTAGGCAGAGACAAGAGGATTGTGGAGATTATAGTGATGTCACCACTGTACTCCAGCCTGGGTGTAAAAGAAAGACCCAATACAAAAAAAAAAAAAAAAAAAAAAAAAAGACACACTAATCCTATCAGATCAGGGCCCTACCCTTATGATCTCATTTAACTCTAATTAATTCCTGAGAGGCCTCATCTCCTAATACAGCCGCACTGGGGGTCCAAATGTATATTCTAAGGCGACACAAACATTCAGCCCAAAACAGACAGATAGAGGAATTCAGTGTGTGATAAAGCAGTTACTAGTAAAATGTTCATTGCAGAATCCAGATGGTACTTACTATACAATTATTTCAGCTTTTCCATATGTTTCAAACTTCTCATCATAAAATATTGAAACAAAAGACAGAAAGTCCATGAAAATCGAGTGACGTGGGGTTGAGTAACTTGCCCAATGTTACCTCACTAATAATTGTCACACTCAAGCTTTGAGCTCTGACCTTTCCAACTGCCCAGCCTGGGCCCTAATCGAAAGTATGCTGGGCCTTCTCAGTGATCAATCCACTCACTTTCATTTCCACTTTTACACACACACGAGCTGGGGGGTTATCCCCATTTTACAGATGGGGACCTGAAGCCTAGAGACTTCCAGGACTTGTCCAGGTACATTTGTCTGGGGAGTAGGAGAAACAGTTCCCCCCATTTCCCAGGTATAGCATGTGGAAAGAGTTTGTGCCTGAGTATCTGATAGACCCGTATTCACAAACCATCCCTGAAGAAATCACCCCCTTTTGCTGGCCCTGAGGTATTTTGGTGTGAGAGAGAATTCAACCTCCACCTAACAGAGCATTAATATTCTCAGAAGTTGACAGGTTCACACCTGCAATCCCGGCATTTTGGGAGGCAAGGCAGGGGAATGGCTTGAGCCCAGAAATCCGAGACCAACCCAGGCAACATAGCAAGACCTTGTCTCTATTAGAAAAAAAAAAAATTAGCCGGGCAGGGTAATGCTTGCCTGTAGTCATAGCTATACCTGTAGTACCAGTTACTTGGGAGACTGAGGTAGAAGGATCGCCTGAGCCCAGAAGGTTGAGGCTATAGTGAGCTGTGATCATGCCACTTCACCCTAACTTGGGGGACAGAGTGAGACCCTGACTCAAAAAAAAAAAAAGCCAGGTAAGGTGGCTCTAGCCTGTAATCCCAGCACTGTGGGAGGCTGAGGCTACAGGATTGTCTGAGTCCAGGGTTTCGAGACAAGCCTGGGCAACTTGGTGAGACCTCATCTCTATACTATCAAAAAATTAGCCAGGCATGATGGCACATGCCTGTAGTTCCAGCTACTTGGAAGGCTGAGGTGGAAAGATTACCTGTGCCCAGCAGGTTGAGGCTGCGGTGGCTATGAGCGTGCCACTGCACTCAGCCTAGGCGACAGAATGAGAATCCA
>CAUYQG010165819.1:0-37876 GCA_963574415.1 Tarsius wallacei
TAGGAGGAAGAAAGCTACTAACACATACACACGCATGAACATACTTTTGCCTCTACCTCGGTACACACTGTTTAACTATGGTGGTGGGGGGGGGAGTTGCCTTTCGCCTCTCGTGGCATGAAGCCTCTGGGCAAGTCCCTTGGATTTTGTTGACGAAAAGATGTCCAAGTTCTGTGAGATATTTAAAATGGTTTATTTATTAGCCAACTCTGAAGGCTTAAGCCCGGATACACCCATCCTCAGCAGATTTTGAGAATGAGTCCCCGATTTGGTCAAAATGGCGACTTGGTTATACACAGTTTTCGGGAGTCATAGGCGGATTTAAAGATTTATTGACTGGTAATATGTAGTTCTTATAAGGAGGTAAGCTGTCTTGCTGAGACAAGGGCTCAAGGTTTGTTGATACGTAGATGAAGTTAAGATGTTATGCCAGAGTCAGATTGGAAAACAGCAGGGTAATAAAACCCTATACCGGTGAGTTTTTATTAGGCGTAACTCCGTAAGCCTTTTAGTTAGGAATTAGGTTAAAAGAAAAAGGTCAGATTTAGTCCTCAGTTTCTCCTCTTAGCCAAACGTCATTCCTCGGAATGCATGTATAGGTCAATAAACAGTAGGAAGATCCTGCCGCTAGGAAGGGTTATTCCTAGGGTTGTCTATTCCTTTTATCTGGCGAGGTTTTACAGTGCTAGAAAGGCTGTTTTAGGATTGTTTATTTGGTAATAACAGCTTTAACATTAATACTGTTAGGTTATGGTTGAGGACATAGTTTGACCTGATTTGATACCCAATTATTTAACGATGGAAAATGAGTCAGGCCTCAATTTCTATATATATTGGCCATCAGTTCCAGCGCTGACACATTATTTGAACTACATTTGAGTTTAAATCTGTCTGCTATGCCTAAACTCTGGAGTGATGATCACATGAGGCTAGATTATTTGCACTTCCCCTAAGGCAGATCACTCTTCCTCACAGGTTCTTGAGCTGGGATAAAGAGAATACAAGGTGAGATGAGTGCCAAACACAACAGCCCAATTCCCCTGTCATTGCCCCCTAAGCTCACTTCTCCCAGCACTAACCACCACTCAAAGTTCCACCCTGTTCTCTTCAGCTTATCAGTGGAGCTTGAGTGGTTAATCATTAGTCCTGTCCTGGCATTACCTTTCCATGCCCCTTCCATCTGCAGGACCAGCTCCTGTGCAAAACAGAAAAGGAGAGGACTTGTTTACTCAGATTAGCTAGGATACATACAAATCCATCTCATAGCAGATATTCTGCTCTACGGTTCCAGATATTTTAGTCCTTTAATCACAGACCCTCAAAGTCAGCAGAGACATTAAAAGTTACCTACCTAATTCAACATCCCAGCTGAAACGTGAACACCCCACCCTCCCAAGGAATTCCCCACTCTCCAAAGCTGTTGTCAAATATAACTTAACCCTGCTCCCCGCTTAATGAAGAAAAAAAAAAAATGTGAAAAGCAAAACATTACTATTTTATTTATTTTTAGTAGGAGTCTCACTCTGTCACCCAGGCTGGAGGGCAACGGCACGCTCACAGTCACCACAGCCTCGACCTGCTGGGCTCAGGTGATCCTTCCCCTTCAGTCTTCCAAGTAGATGGAACCATAGGCACACCACCATGCCCAGCTAGTTTTTAAAATATATTGTACAGACAAGGTCTCACCAAGTTGCCCAGACTGGGCTTGAACCCCTGGACTCAGGCGATCCTCTCACCTCCACCTCCCAATGTGCTGGGATTACAGACTTGAGCCACTAGACCCAGCTAGCATTACAATTTTAAGAAGAACTTCAGAAGAATGTCATTCTGATCTTAAGGTTGGAAAGGATTTTTTGTTTTTGTTTTTGTTTTTACATAAGACACAAAGAGTACTAACAATAAAAGAAAAATTAATACATTTGACTACATTAAAATTAATATTCTGTTAATCACAAGACACCATAAAGAAAGATAAAAGATGCAGCACTATTCACAACAGCAAAAACATGGAACCAACCACTCTGTCCAAGGAAATTGAATTGGATTTTAAAAAAATGTGGTAAATATACACAGTGAAATACTACACAGCCTTAAAGAAGAACAAACATATGGACTTTGCAGCAACTTGAATGGATTTCTAGTCTATCATATTCAGTGATCTGTCACAGAAACAAAGAACAGAGTGCCACATATTCTCACTTGTAAGTGGACCCTGAACATTTACCATAACACTGTAAAAAAGGGATTGGCGTAGTGGGATTCTGCTGGTTGGGGAGGAGAGAGACACAACATCAATAAAGGTACCTGATCTCAAACCAGGCAAAGTAGGAACCAAAGGGAGGCCCAAACTTTACCTGTATGATGTCCACTCGTATACCTAATCCTGAACTATACTCCACATCTTTAAAATAAAATATAAAAAAGTAAAAAATAAAGTAAAATAAAATAAAAGAAAGATAAAAGATAATTATAATCTGGGAGAAGATATTTTCAACACATTTAGCCACAAATGGATTAGGATTAAGATCCAAGATATAATAACCTTCCATGGAATCAACAACAAAAATATAAATATTACAACAGAAATCCAGGCAAAAGGCATGAAGAGCCATTCCATAGATAACGAAACATTAATAGTGAATGAACACATAATCATATTCATAACTTAATTGCAAGTAGGGAAGTATAAATTAAGATCACAATGAGATATGAACTCACAGTCATCAGGTCAAACATTAAGAGGTTTGGCAAAGGGTGGGTATAATCACGCCTGTAATCCCAGCACATTGGGAGACCGAGGCGGAAGGAGGATTGCTTGAGCACAGGAATTCAAGACCCCAGTTAAGACAACACAATGGACCTCATCTCTACAAAAATAAAATAAAATAAATAAACTGGGAGGTAATGTGTACCTGTGGTCCCAGCTACTCAAGAGGCTGAGGTGGAATGATCACCTGAGCCCAAGGAGTGGAGGCTGCAGTGAGCCATGATCATGCCACTCTTCTCCAGCCTGGGCAACAGAATGAGACCCCAACTCAAAAAAGAAAAAAGAAACCTGACAATAGCAAGTGTTGGTGAGCATATGAGGTGCATTAGAGGGTTCTCTGGAGAAAAAGAACAAATAGAATATATAAAATATATATGTTAAATATGCATATACGTAAATAATATGCATAATACATATACATATATTTCATGTGTGTATATATTATATTTTACATAAATAGATGCATAAAGAGATTTATTACAAGAAATTTTCTCATGTAGTTATGAAGGCTGAGAAGTCTCACAATCTGCCATCTGCAAGCTGAAGACCCAGGAAAGCCAGTGATGTAGCACTAGCCTGAATCCCAAAGCCTGAAAACCAAAAAAGCCAATGATATAAGTCCCCATCAGAGAGGAGAAGACTGATGTCCCAGCTTAAGCAGTCAGAAAGAGAGAGCAAATTCTCCCTCTGCCTTTTTGTTCTATTCATGCCCTTGGATTGGATTATGCCCACCCAATGGATTGGGTGACCAGGAGGCCAGTCTGTTTCATTCAGTCTGTTAATTCCAGTGCTAATCTCATCCAGAAACACACTTACACACACACTCAGAAGTCATGTCTAACCAAATATCTGGGCACCTCATGGCTCATTCATAACCACCGCATGATGGTTAGTTGATACATATAACTAACCATCACATGATGCAGCGAGAACCTTAAACAGTGTTAGAAGGAGCATAAACTGGTACAATTAGCCTTGAACACAAATCGGCACTATCTTGTAAGTCTGAATAAGTATGTAATTTGCAGTAAGTCTTTTCTCTCCCAGGAATACATCTGGAGACAATTCTTGCAAATAGGCCACAAGTGGCATATACTAACATGGAATATTCACAGTAGCCCTGCTCACAAAAGCAAAAATATGGAAACAATCAAAATGATCATTAACAGTGGAACAGATAAATTAACGGTGGTATATTCAACATAACAAGGTGTTATTCAGAAGTGAAAATGAATATACTACAACATTATACATTTTAGAAAGCAAATTGCAGAAGACACCATTTTTATAAAGTTCAAAGACAAGCAAAACTAAACCATATGCTCTTTACAAATATATATGATAAAGCAATTTAAATACTAAGGAAATATTCAGAAGAGGGTTTGGGTGTTCAAGGAAATAAGATCTGGGAGAATGTAAGCCGGGCGTGGTGGCCCATGCCTGTAATCCCAACACTTTGGGAGGCAGAGGCAAGAGGATTGCCTGAGCCTAGGGATTTGAGACCAGCCTGGGCAACAGGGTGAGACCTCATCTCTACAATAAATCAAAAAATTAGCTGGGCATAGTGGCACATGCCTGTAGTTCCAACTTCTTGAAAGGGTGAAGCGGAAGGATCGCCTGAGCCCAGCAGGTCAAGGCTGTGGTGGCTGTGAGAGTGCTACTGTACCCCAGCCTGGGTGATCGAGTGAGACTCCAACTCAAAATAAATAAATAAATAAAAATAAAAATAAAAGATCTGGAGAGAATGTACAGAGAGCTTCTATAGACAGTGATTTCTCTGGTCTTCTTTTTATGACTATGGTTTCTAACATATGTTAGGCATATTGTTTTCTATTATCTAATAATGTATGATAAAACATTTAGGACAAATGACATATTTCAAAGATAGACAAAACATGGTGACTGATCACATTGACATGAGATGGAGAGAAAGGAAAAAAAGAACTAATGTTTTCAACACACCTACTTATGGGTGACATTAACAAATATAAAAGATCGAAAGGAAGATGATTAGTGGGAAGGATGAATTTGATTTAGGACGTGTTGCATTAGAGTTGATTCTGGATTTTCTAGAATACCTATAATTTATCTGGAAATATAGCTAGTTTGAGAGGTCTCTGTCTTGATAGAAAATTAGTGCTTCCATGACAGTATACATTGAAAGAAAGTAAAGATGAATATCGGGAACTATGCCCAAATTTAGGGACTCATAAACTGCAAATAAAATTAATGAAGGAATAAGGGAAAGAACAATCAGCTATTCAAGCCCCAAGTGGATATAATATCACATAACCAAAGGGATAAAATTGAAGAACCAGAAGACTGTTATAGTATCAAACACCTTAGAAAGAGCTAGGAGAATTGGGTTTGAAACAGATTCTTTTTATTTGGCAAAAAAGGAGAAGTGGAAAAACTCAAAAGTACACAATATTGAGAAATTAATGCTCTTTGTGGGGGGAAGCACACAAAATAATTTGAAAGAGTTATGTTGAATTTATGTAAATGTTTAGGTTTCACAATTGGTTATTTATAAAGCCAAGTGTACTACCGAATGATTCTACCCAATTTATTATGATATCCCAGACAAGAGATCTAAGTAAGCAAGTATTTTTCCAAGTCAAGCGTTTTTTCTTACTTAAATTGTC
Source organism: Tarsius wallacei (assembly GCA_963574415.1). Taxonomy (NCBI): domain Eukaryota; kingdom Metazoa; phylum Chordata; class Mammalia; order Primates; family Tarsiidae; genus Tarsius; species Tarsius wallacei. The sequence continues at coordinate 5,413 of CAUYQG010165819.1, forward strand.
TTCACCAACAGTGATACATTCATCCTCATCCTGTCATGATAATCCTGTTCCTAGACTATTTCCATGGTCCCCAGACTTCACCTCTGATTTATAACATAGAGCATCTCTCCCTTTCTTTCTCTCTTTACCCCTGACCCAACTCTAAAGCCCTTTCCACATAATTCAGCTTTATCTCTGCAATTAGGTGTCCATTTTCACTGTATTATTTGGCATCATTTTAAAATTATTGCAATATGTTATCATTCATGATAACTCATTTATACAAATAATATCTTTAATATTTTTCTAGTGACTGACATATAATACAAAGGACACTCAATAATTACTTTTAACTGACTCTTTTATAGCCATGCTATTCCCTCCACTTAGGAAGTTTTGTCAGCTTTCCAACCAGCCACATTCCTCAAGTCTTTCAGAACTCCAGTGTTGCCTATAAAGATAGTCTGGTTTAATCAGGCTAGCAGCCTATTCATTTGCCCCCATGCCTTCTACCTTCCAATCACTTCCTCGTAGTTTTGTCACACTTGTGTTTATCCTGTTTCTCCTTTATTCAGCATGCTTCTCCAGGAAATACTGCCATCATCACTCCCACAGAATCTAGAAAGACACTCCACACACAGCAGGGACATGTTGACTGACTAATACTGTTGAATACCTACAAAAAGAATAATGTTTCAATTCATTGACCTTCTGACTCATTATTATGAAAGACATTAATTTAAAACATATACAGGTGCAATTGCCTCTAGTAAACCTTAATAACAATGTATTTATCAAAGTGTAATTCAATGACCTTGGGGAGAAAGAAAGTAGGAAATGAAGTTGAAACAAATGAGTACCTTCCAGAGAAAACAAGCAGTCATTGACTGCTAACTAATTGAAGGAAAAGAAGGAACACAGGAAACAAAGATGAACAAAATACTATCTCAGAGACAAGAGGGAAAAAAAATCTCAGGAGAGAAGTTGAAAAAAAGATCACTAACCCTTACCCCTTCCAAAAAAAAATCATTAGTAGGAAACATTTTATTATTGTTTAAAAGGAACAAGAAATAAGTTTACCTCAGAATGTAAGAACTGAGACATAGAAAACATAAAAACATTGTGTATTCTAGAATTCTTTTTCCCTCTTTGCATTTTTTTTGGCGGTTCCTGTAAGGATTACAACATATATTCTTAATTTTTCACAGGCTGCTTATGGTTAACATTAAATCAATTCATGTAAAATATAGAAATGTTGCAAGGTATGAGGTCATTTACTTGTCACCCCATTTTTTTTTTTTTTTTTTTGCTATAGTCATCAAATGCAGTACATCTATATACATTATAAACCCCATGATACAATGTCATAATTTTCAAGGCTCTTTATTTAATGCTCCTAGAGATCTGGATTTCCATCTGGTCCTATTTTTCCTTAGCTTAAAGAACATCTTTGGTATTTCTTGCAGTGACTGTCCACTAGCAACATATTATTTTAGTTTTCTTTATCTGGAAATATATTTTACTTTTAGGATCATTTTCACTGGAAATAGAATTCTTTGTTGATGTGATTTTGTTTGTTTATTCTTCCAGAACTTTTAAAGTGTCCGTTATTTTTCTGATGAGAAGGCATCAACCATTCAAATCACAGTTATCTTACATGTAATGTGTCATTTTCTTCTAACAGCTTTCAAAATATCTTTAGTTTTCTGCAATTTGATGATAATATGCCTAGGTGTATGCAATGCAATTCTGGTTCTATCACAAGTTAACGGTATATATAGTCCACCACAAGACTCTCTTACTTCAGAAACCACCTGCAAGTTCCAGGGTTCCTAAGTCATCTGTTCTTCTGACCAATTAGCTATAAAATCAGGGATTCCCACTGCCCCTCTAGATTCTATAATTTATTAATATGACTTACAGAATTCAGGAAAGCATTATAATTATAGTTTTACTATAAAAGATATAGATCAGGGCCAGCCGCCAATGAAGAGACCCACAAGTCTTGGAGGGCCTGGGAAAGTCCCAAGCATAAAGCTTTTGTACCTCACACCTGCCTACAACATTGATACACAATTACCAGTCAGGGAAGCTCACCTGTGCCTCAGTGCCCAGAGTTATTACTAAAGTTTACATAGAAATGATTGATTGAATCATTGCCACATGGCTGAACTCAATCGCCAACCTCCCTCTCCCCTCAAGAGGTATAGCTGATCTCAGATGTAAAAACATAGTTGGTCTTTCTGGTATAGCCAGCCCCAGTCTGACTCATCGCATTTGCATAAGCTCAAGTGTGGTCCCAGGGCCCATCAAAACAACAAAGACAATTGTATCACTCCAAAAACTTCCATTAACCAGGGGTGAAGGCCAGTCAAATTTTTTACTATATAACAATGCAGTTTTCTTAGTACTTATCTCACTTCAAGTTTGTTGAGCTTCTTGAATGTGTGAATTTGTTTTTCACCCTATTTGGAAATATTCAGCCATTTTTTTCCGAAAATATTGTTTCTGCTCATTCTTTGTCTCTTTCGTTGCCTTCTGGGATTCTAATTAAAGTTTATTTTAGACACCTGAGCCCAGCAAACGGAGGTTGCAGTGGCCATGAGCATGCAATTGCACACCAGCCTGGGAGACAGTGTGAGATTCCAACTCAAAAAAAAAAAAATTCTGTCATAATAAAAAGTCATGATAGTTTGAAGAAAGAAAGAAAGAAAGAAAGAAAGAAAGAAAGAAAAGAAAAGAAAAGAAAGTGCAAGAAATGAATACCAAAGAAAGAAAGAAAGAAAGAAAGAAAGAAAGAAAGAAAGAAAGAAAGAAAGAAAGGAAAGAAAAGAAAAGAAAGTGCAAGAAATGAATACCAAAATTCAAAATTTCTGGGAGTTCCACAGTAACTTAATGAGGGATTCAGTGCTGTCACAAGAATTAGATTGAATACATAAATGAATTTAAAGGCCAAATGTAATGATTACAGATCTAATTTTTAAAAATATACCTCTTGTAAATGCTTATGATCTTTTAAGGTTTTTTTTTTTAAATCAACATATTTTGTTCTATATAATTCTTGGATAACTCCTCAGTAAACCTCATTTCTACTTATACAACCATATCTTCCAATAAGTTATGTGTTCTGTATTTTCTCAAAGTATACTCTGCCACATATTGTATGTAGGCTATACAATAGTAGCAATGTGCGCAAGTGTTATTCTACCCCAAAGCTGTAACTTACCACGTAAAGAGTGACAGTCTATCATACATGCTTAGGACAATGACTAATATATTCTTACAATACTTTTAAAGGCGAATATTCTGATTTATGATGTGGGAATAATAAAGACATAGAATGACACATGAATATGCTAATATAAACATTAACTTATTTTTGTTTCTTATTCAAATTATCTAAGAATTCTATTGTACTAACAGTGGTTATTGCTTATGAAATCCAGTGACAGACAACAAAGAAAATGAGTTCAGTAAATGAGAATCCTGAATACACTACCAACTTTTCTGCTGTTATGAGAATTCTTGAAAAAACAGGAAGCATCATTATGAAAGGTTCTTCTGATAATTCTACTGCCATTCTTATATATGTCAATGATTTAAAAGGAGCAATCGATGACTCATAGGATAGCAGAAGCCCCTTATATTTCTTATTTCTCTAGTACAAGTGGTTGATAACTGAGGTCTTAAAAACATGATTTTACTCATTCTCAGGATTTCTAGAAATACTTCTAAGAAGGTAATATGTATTATTTATTTATCTATTTACTTATGTTTGAGTTGGAGTCTCACTCTGTCGCCCAGGCTGGAGCACAGTAGAATGCTCACGGCCACCGCAGCCTCGACCTGCTGGGTTCAGGCAATCCTTCCACCTCAGCCTTCCAATTAGCTGGAACTACAGGTGTTCACCACTATACCTGGCTAATTTTTTTATTTATTGCAAAGATGAGGTCTCAGCAAGTTCCCCAGGCTGGTCTCAAACCCCTGGGTTCAGGCAATCCTCTTGCCTCTGCCTCCCAAAAAGCTGAGATTACAGGAGTGAGCCATAACGTACAGCGTGAGCCACCGTGCTCAGCATGAAAGTAACCTTTAAATTTACAACCTTAAAACTGAAAGCAAGGTGCATCAAGAGCAAAGCAAAATCAAATTCAATACGTTTTTGCCATTCATTAAGAATACAGGTATTAGAAAGATTAAAATTTGCTTTGTTCTGTGGACACAACTACTGTGCTTAGTTATTCTAACTTAGTTATTTCAAGACAAGACATACTCTTAAGCATAACATGGACAAATATGTAATTAGCAAATCTAATAATTTATGATGTTTCATTGTTTAATTTTGTCAGCAGTCTAAAATGAAAATTGTCTAACTTGATTATCTGCTTTGTAGATTTTCTCAGTTGATCTTGTGTCATCTTCTCACCTTCTCTTAGTTAGATTCCTACCTTTTGTCTGTCATACTTTTGGCTCTGCTTGTTCAAGAGGACCTAACAGAGTCCATCTGGCTCAGGGATTGTACTCAGTAGAGACACTCTGAATATCTGATGATTAATTTATCCAAAAGAAAGACTTGAACTAGATTGCTAACTCCTGTAGCATACGGAACACCTGCACAACACAGTGTCCGAGCACATAGTTGAGTGTGTGGGACAAATTAAGAACTCGGAAATTATTATATGAATGCATAAATGAACTATAAATTCATTTTAATAAGAAAGGCAATAAGATAAATCCACTTTTGCTTTTTCTTCACATAGTTCTTGTTTGGGGACAATAATTACATAGCCTGAGGGCCTCGTATTGACAATGCCTTATTTTAATTTAGAGGGAATATCTTAGCAGGTATATAGACTTCAGTTGTTAGATCCATTTACCTTTGTCATCTGGGGAATATAATGGCTCTCTGAGTTACAATATTTTGAATAGGATGAAACTAAAAGAATGATTTGTTATTCTTGGGGAATTATAAGGCTAATGAGTAAGAATAACTCTGTGCCCCATTTCAGGTGATCTGTATGCTATACTCTGTCTCCCAGGCTGGCGTGCAGTGACACGCTCAGGGCCACTGTAGCCTCCATCTGATAGGCGAGGTGATCCTTCTACCTCAACCTTCCAAGTTGCTGAAACTACAGGCGTGTACCACCACACACTTTGAGGTATTTTGGTAACTTTTCTGTAAATTAAAAAGTATTTTCAAATAAAATGTTTATTACAAATTACAATTAGAACTCTGTTAAAAACTTTTAAAAATCAAATTGTGCATTATGCAAATGGCTCATGTGGAACTATTTTCAAGACTTTCTAGTGCTGAGTCTAATGGTTTCCCATACTTTAATCAGAGCGACCACGGGGAAGGGATTCTCTCCTCTCAGCAACAGAAGTAGTATTTTCTTCCAAAGATGACTTCTGTGTTGTGCCTGGATAATGCCCTGGCTCATTTTGCCTCATGGTAGCTTGAGCTACCGTGCCTTACCTAGCTGCACATTTAAAGGGGGAAATTTTCAGTTACACAATTTATCTTTTACTATTTGATATCTAAAATTGTAATAAATACTTCAGGCTTGGACCACATTTTGTTTGATAAATATCATGTTCTCTTTTGTTATCATTACACAATGATGCTCATCATTTCTGAGGAATTTCCATATCAATTTCTCCTTTTTTTTTTTTTTTAGTTGCCATGTTCATTTTCCTGTGTATATGTTATAGGAAAGAACACTATTTGTGCTTTTGTTCACTAACAATAAATAAACACTGGAAAATAAGTACATTGGGCTCACCACTATTCTGACATAACAAGAAGACCTAGTAAAGATGCTGCAATCTAAATTGCAGCAAATGTTATTAAGATTAAACTAAGCCAGGTGTAGTGGCTCACACCTGTAATCCCAGCACTTTGGGAAGCAGAGGCGAGAGAACTGCCTGAGCCCCCGGGCTCAAAACCAGCCTGGGCAACTTGGCGAGACCGCGGCTCTACAGTAAATCCAAAAAATTAGCCTTGCGTGGTGGTGTATGCCTGTAGTTCCAGCTACTTGGAAGACTGAAGCAGAAGGAACACCTGAGCCCAGCAGGTCAAGGCTGCCGTGGCCGTGAGCGTGCCACTGCCCTCCAGTCTGGGCGATGAGACTTTGACTCAAAAAAAGTGAAATAAAAAACGAAAATAAGATTAAACTAAAAACATCTACACAGCAACAGTCTAGTGCCCTGATTAATGCGAGGTAGGTACACTGATGTTTAGGTTGATACTCAACATTAATCCACAGACGTAAAATATAAACAACCATTACAAGTTAAATGACAATTATAGCTTAACTGATGAGTGGTGCAATAGGAGGTCTCCAGGAGCAGCAAAATAATCAAGACAGAGGGATAGTTTTCATATTAGCCTTTGCTAATAACCACTCTCCTAAAGTGAGAGTGGAAGAAATTGTCACACTGAAGTGTGAAAAGAACTCTAGAAACTAGTAGTTTTGGTGGTTAAGAAAGAATTCTACACCTGGCAGCGTAGTGCAGAGCCATTTAGTATAGCTGTGAGCATTTTTCACTGCCTGGGAGCATGGGGAGAGCTACTTTCTGCTGGTCTTGTCCACTTTGTAATTTTCACAAAGGCGCGCTTCAAATGATGCACAAAAACCCTTATAGTCCCAAGTCCAAGAAGCTACGGTCACATACAGTTGAAGACAAGTTTCTTTCCCCCACTGCACATGAGAGTCTTCTTACAGATCTCAGATTTCAATAAAACTGTGTGCCACAAGTTTTAAATTCATGATCTCCTGGAGCTTTGGCTGGAGACTACTCAGCTCGTCAACGAACGAACAGCTTTTGGGTTTTTTCTTCAGCTGCGTGTCCACGTCTTCACGCGTTTGGTTTTATAGACTTCTGGAATTTTCACGCTGAGTGTAGACCCCTGCACCTTTTGGTCTCCTCACTTAGCAACAAAATTGCTCCGAGGCAGCTGAGCCTCCAGTTTCATTCCAAATGGCACCCACTCTGCGCCCTGCCGTCCCTTGTCGCACAGCTTCTAGAGGTTATTATAGTGTGTGTTTTTTTGAAAGAAAAAGATTTATTTAAGAAAAGTTCACTTCCCACATATTATAGTGTTTTATTCTGCTATACACCCAAATACAAATCACCTTCCTCCGCCTCCAGGGGTAGGGGAGAATAGGAGGCTCGGAGTCGCAACTGCGCCTGCGCAGTCCCGGCGGGAGCGCACCGCAAGACGCATGCGCTCGTGCGCCGGCGCCTGCGGAGACGGAGCGGGGCGAGTGGCGTCGCGGTCGGTGGTGACGTCCCAGGGCCGCGCCGCGGGGTCCTTTGCCGGTTTCGCGAAGGGGTCCTGGCGTGTGGCTGCCATGGTGCGCTGCAGTTGCGCGTCCTTCAGAAAGGTCCGTGCCTGGTGTCCTCCGCTCCAGTTGAGGCTCCCTCGCCCCTTCCTGCCCAGCGTTTCTCTCTGGTGGCCTCTCTCCTAGGGCTCACCTAGTCCTCTCCGCCCGCCGCGGAGTCCGGCCTTGCCTGTAGGGGTGGGAAGGGCGCGTCTACCCAGCGTGGTCGGGACGGTTTAGGGGATTTGTGTGCACGCAGGATGAGGAGCTGAGGTACCTGCCTGCCGTGGCTCAAATATTGTAGTGGTTTTTACTTATTTTAAGTAATATCCGTAGCCTGTTCTTACGCATTTTTTTTTTTCTCGAGGGCACTCTTAGCATCTTTAACGAATTTTTATAGGAAACAAAAATGTGTAATTGATTTGCACCTTTGTAGAAATTGTGGTTTTTGTGCAGTGTCGGTGTGAGAAGCGTCTCCGTAAAAATTTGCAGCTGTTTAAATTTTGTAAAAACGCTTATAGGGTGCTTACTATTTGTTTTTTGCATCTTGCCAGCATCATGTTTTGGCCATCTTATTACTTAAGACCAGAGTGAAAAATTCCTTTTACGTGAGGGTCCTAAACCTCTGAATTTGACGAATCTACAGTAATAAAAAAGTGTGACATGTTGAACGGAACTTTAAAGACCCTCTTCAAGAGTATATCAGAATGGTCAGTGTTTCAACTTAAAAACACTCCCAAGAGTTTTGGATAACAATTGCCATGTGTCAGAACTAGAGATGTGAGGATCATGAATTTAAGAAATGACCCTGTGAAATATTTTTATTTTTTGTTTTTATTTCAGTAGCTTTAAGGGTTACAAATAATTTTTTCTTACATGGTTGCACTGTATAGTGGCGAAGAAGTCTGGGCTCTAAGTATACTCTCTGCTTTCACCTGTACACGTTGTACCCTGTAGGTGACTTTTTCATCTTTTCACCTCTTCTCTCTCCCCCTTGTGAGTCTCCCATGTCCATTATACCATATAATCCTCTATGCCTTTGCAGATCCTTAGTTAGCTCCCACTTTATAAGGGAGAACATGCGGTCTTTGGTTTTCTGTTCCTGAGTTGGTTCACTTAGTGTAATGTTCTCAAATGCCATCCAAGTTGCTGCAAAAGGTGTTCTTTCTTTTGATGGCTGAGTAGTATTCCATAGTGTATATATACCACATTTTCATTATCCACTGATAATGATGGGTACTTAGGTTGATTCCACATCTTTGCAATTATGAATTCTGCTGCGATGAACATGCGGGTGCATGTGTCTTTTTTGTATAATGACCTCTGTTCCTTTGGGCAGATTGTAAGGTATTTTGATAGTCTCTGGGAGGTTAACACACAAGTTCTTTCCCTGCAAGAAGTTCTTGATTAAGTGAAGGAAAATAGGTAAATACTAAATGCTGTATAAGATTTTAAGATATATAATAATAGAGATATAATTAGATTGCTGAGAGAGCTACAAAGTCAGTGTAAAAATTGGAAAAATCAAGACATTAGAAAATATGACTCTCAGGTGAGTTTATTGTGATAGAAAAATATGACATTCTATGTAAAGGACAAGTGCATAGTGGCATGTAGACATGGCAGTGCATCATGTAGTACAGAGCAAAGAGGAAGTGGAGATAGGAAGGGGTGAACAAATGGAAATGATATTGAAAGGAGGTAGGCATAGCGGCTTGTGCCTGTCGTTCCAGCTACTCCGGAGGTTAAGACCAGGAGTTCGAGACCAGCCTGTAACATAGTGTGGGAGACCCCTTCTCTAATAAAAATTAGAAGGGCATGGTGGTGCATAACTGTACCCTCTACTCAGGAGGCCATGGTGGGAGGATCACTTGAGCCCAGGAATTCAAGGCTACAATGAGCTATGATGGCACCAATTCACTCCAGTCTTTTTGACTAAGGCCCTGTTTCAATTTAAAAAAAAAAAAGATATTGGAAGGATAAGTTAAAAGCTTTGAATATACAGGTGACCCTTGAATAGTGAGAGGGTTAGAGGTGCTGACCCAACTCCTCACCCAACCCCAAACACTGAAAATCTGCATTTAACTTTTGACTCCTCAGAAACTTAAAAAAACTGCTAGTTGTTTGCCTACTGTTAAACGGAAGCCTTACCAAGAAGATAAACAGTTAATTAAACACATTTTGTTCTTTTTTGAGAGACAGTCTCATTATGTCACATGAACTAGAATGCAGTGGGGCTATCTTAGCTCACTGCAGCCTTGACCTCCTGGACTCAAGTGATCCTCCTACCTCAGCCTTCCAAGAAACTAGGACTACAAGTGTGCACCACCACCGTGACCAGCTAATTTTTTTATTTTTTGTAGAGACAAGGTCTCATGATGTTGCCCATGCTGGCTTCCAACTCCTGGTCTCAAGCCATCCTCCTGACTCAGCCTCCCAAAGTGCTGGATTACAGGCGTGAGCCACTGTGCCCTACCCTAAACACGTATTTTGTATGTTATATGTGTTATATACTGTATTCTTGCGATAAACTAGAAAAAAGAAAATGTTACTCAGAAAATCATAAGGAGGGGGAAATATGTTACTATTCATTAAGTGGAAGTGGATTATCATAAAGGTCTTCATCTTCCTAACCCTAACCTTGAGTAGGCTGAGGAAGAGAATGGCTTGGTCTTACTGTCTCTTACTGTCTCAGGGGTGGCAGAAGAGTTGGAAAAGGAGGCAGGCAAAGTCTGGGTAACTTTTTATGAAAGTACATCGTAATTTCTGTCTAATGGTTTTGCTTTTTCATTTTACTAAAAATGTTTCTATGAGAGGAGGACCCCCAAAAAACTGGAATTTATTTATAAAAAATTGTATATTTGTTTAAACTTAAGTCACCTTCAAAATACTCTGATGCAATACATCTATGGAGACACCTGTTCCACGGCTCAAAACAGTTTTTGAACTCGTCAATTTTGATGCCTTTTAGTGCTTCTGTTTTTGTTTCCCTTTGAGAACTTTTTTCATCTGGGAAAACAAAAAAAATTGCTCGGGGTGAGATCAAGTGATTAGGAATGGTGGGCACAGGGATCATACCTCTTTTGGTCAAAAAGTGCTGAACACTCAGCACAGTGTGGCAAGTGTGCTTGTAAATTACCCATCATGAAATGGGCAAATGCATTGAAAGAGTCTAAGAAAAAAAAAAAATCGCTGAAGCCAAATGCAGCCTCTCACAATAATGCTAGCTGGTACACTGATGTTGATGGGTTCCTAGGACGCTTACCTAGCGAGGGAGGTCTGTATTACAAGGGGCCTCTAGAAAATAACTCCATGGGGGCGGGGGGTCCTTCCTTTCCTTTCTTGCTATTAATAGCTCACTGCAGCTTCAAATTCCTGGCCTTAAGTGATCCTCTCTTTGCGTCCCAAAGTGCTAGGATTACAGGTGTGAGCCATCATGTTTAGCTGATCTTGATGTTTTTAAAGCCAAACCTGTTTCTAAAATTATCAAACCATCCTTTGCTGGCATTAAATTCTCCAGTGCTAGATCCTTTACCTTCCTTTTGTTTAAGTTGTCATATAATGACTTTGCTTTTTCAGAAGCCATACTAGCGACTATAGATTTGCTTTTTTAAAAAAAAATAATAGGAATCCTGCACCCACATAAAAGCTGCATTTTAAATATAAGACGTATTTCACAAAAAGTGCAAGATATTCATGCCTGCTGGCATAACTACAGCAACAGCTTTGTGAATTTCTCTTCCTTTCTTTTTTTTTTTTTTTTTAAATGGTCCTTGTGCTGGATTCATTTATCTTGAAATACCGGGCAACTGTAACTGCAGAAACTAATCTGTGATGTATATCAGGCAATTCAACTTCTTGTAATATCATAGCTTTGTTCTTAGGAGCACCTCCAGCATCACTAATGGAATTTTGTGTGGGTTCCATGTTGTTGTTCAAGATTTGTTGTATAGCGCTAATCACGAAAAAATGTAAGAGCACTGCAAGAGATCACTTTTTATTGCAGTATGAAATTTGCTGGAGGGACTAACTGCTCATGTGGAGATCAACATAGCAGGCATTTTAAGTGGATATTTGCAACACTTGAGCTCACCACAGTAGCAACAGGAGGTGGCTGCAAAATTATTACAGTAGGACAGTATGTTCTGCAGTGAATTTTATGCAGTTATGATCCAATACTGCATCTTAACATCTGTTTACATTTCTTTTGACTATGAATGGCACCATGTATGGTCTGTGTTTGTGCTCCTGCTTTGATAAATTTTAACTTTTTGTAATAGATGTTTGTATAGTTTATAGAAGTACATGATAAAACAGATGTGTCTACGTATATTTTATGCACTTGATCTTTGATAAGAGATTGGATCCATTTCAGAAAAATATCTCAGACAAGTTGGAGGATGCATTAATGAAGGCATGACTATTCACTGAAAGATCATTTAGGAGCTAAAGGATTGGTCAGGATACTAGGACAGTGGCACTGGAAAGAAGAGATAGCAGTGCCTTTGGAAAAGAACCAGGTATATGGTGCAGTCTCAATGTATAGAGAAACCATGGTTCCATTGTTTGAGAGAACATTGGAAGAACAGATTTTGCCTAGGGAGAAGTTTTGTTTTGTTATGTCAGCATTTGTTTTCGAGGTGACTGTTGTTTATTCAGCTGTTATCTAAGAACAAGTTACAAATTATAGGAGTTTCAAATATGAATTAAATACAGATTCTTCTCTCAGTTGTTTTAAACTACTAAAAGCTTAAATCCTGGTGGAGATGTCCAATAGATTCAACATAGAAAATATCTCACCTAGGTAAGTTATTGGTACAAGCAGAGATCACCCAGAGGAGATAATCGAGAATGAAAAGAAAACCAAGGTCAGAGACCCTGAGGATAGATAAATGGGACAATAATTGATAAAATTGAAACAGGGATTTAAAAGCTGGGTGTGGTGGTCATGCCTATAATCCAGCACTTTGGGAGGCGGAGGTGAGAGAACTGTCTGAGCCCAGGGTTTTGAAACCAGCCTGGGCAACTTGGCAAGACTGTCTCTACAATAAATCAAAAAATCATCTGGGCTTGGTTCCAGCTACTTGGAAGGCTGAGGTGGAAGTATCACCTGAGCCCAGCAGGTTGAGTGTGCCACTGCACTCCAAAACAGGCAACAGAATGAGACTACAACTCAAAAAAAAGAGAGAGACTTAAGAGAGATAATAAAATAGGAAAGGGAGGTCACTCTGAAGGTTAGCTAAGAAAATGTTATAGAATTGGCATACAGAAAGCCATTATTGATTTTTTTTCCCTAAAGAAATTTTAGAACAAAACTAAAATGACGTTCTGAGTTGATAACACCTTTGGTATACAAATGTTCTCTCTCTCTCTCTCTCCCTCTCTCTCTCTCTCTCAAGTATGGAAATTTCATCGACAACCTAAGACTCTTCACCAGAGGAGGAAGTGGTGGAATGGGTTATCCTCGATTAGGTGGAGAAGGTGGGAAAGGTGGTGACGTCTGGGTTGTAGCCCATAAAAAAATGACATTAAAACAACTTAAAGACAAATATCCTCAGAAACGGTTTGTGGCTGGAGTAGGAACAAACAGTCGGTAAGTACTTATTGAATAACTTAAATTCTACAAAATCAAATCCTCCTGGAAAAAAATAACAAAAGCCTAATTGGTAATTTAAAGTAAATTGTTTCCTGTATCTATAACTGAGCAAAAGTCTAAAATGTCTGAACTCATAAAAGATTGATATTAAAGAACACTTTAGAGTTTTTAGACTTTTTCTTCTTCCAGTATCTGTGTTCTTTTTGTACTTCTTCTGTAGAAACAGAAAGTGATCTGAATTCCCACTGTTCCAGTGTTATCTTTGATAACCTTTAGGAAAACTTATTAATCTCAACCATGATACTCCACCACCATTAAAAGTCAGTAACCCATAATTTTTCCACCCAGAGATAACCACTATTAACTTTTTCTTTGTTTAAAAAGCTTTGTTACTCAGTGGATTTTTTAAAAAAAAAATTTTTCTATGTATTTACACAAATGTAATTATGTGGATAACATTTTGGGATACAAAAATGAGAGCACAATATTTTATAACCACCTACTTTTACCTAATCTTTTTTCATGTCATAAAATTATTCATTGGAGCTGCATAATATTATAGTATTAGACATGATCATTGGCCAGGCTTGGTGACTCAGCCTGTAATCCCAGCACTTTGGGAGGCCAAGGCCAGTGGATTGCCTGAGCCCGCGGGTTTGAGACCAGTCTGGGCAACTTGGCAAGACCTTGTCTATACGATAAATCAAAATTTAACTGGGCGTGGTAGCGTGCGCCTGTAGTTCCAGCTACTGGGGCTGAGGCAGAAGGATTGCCAGAGCCCAGCAGGTTGAGGCTGCGATGGCTGAGCGGTGTGCCACTGCCCTTCAGTCTCAGTGACAGAGTGAGACTCCAACTCAAATAAATAAATAAATGATCATTTATTTTGTCATTTGTCTATTTAGGTTATTATTGGATTTTTTTTTTTTTTTTGCTATTATAGCCACAATACAACATTCTTGTGTAGATAATATTTAACATGGCTGTTCAGTTTGTAGTTTTTTTTAGTAAATTCCCAGAGGTAGAATTACTGAGTTTGAAGTTTGCACCAACTTATTCTTTTTTTTTTCCTTTCTCCATTTTTATAATACAGAACACAAGTAGTATTTTGCACAGCTGTGGAGTTGGTTTTGTTTTTCCATTTGTACCATTTCTTGATAAAACCAACTTATTTTTTCATGAGCAGTTTGAGAGTAGCCAAACTTGCCTCTTATAATTTAAGTACTCTCATTTGAGATTAATTTTTTAAAAAGCTTTGTTATTCAGTAGATTTAAAAAAAAATTTTTTTTCTATATTATTTGTATCGTAGCAGTCTTCTCTTCATTTCAAATGTGTAATCTTTTAGTTAATGGATGGTTAGCTTGGTAACTTAAATTTTTTAAAATACTGTGTTTTGACCAGGCACAGTGACTCATGCCTGTAATCCCAGCACTTTGGTAGGCAGAAGCGAGAGGATTGCCCGAACCCAGGGGTTCGAGACCAGCCTGGGCAACTTGGCAAGACCTCGTCTCTACAGTAAATCAAGAAAAATTAGCTGAATGTGGTGGTACATGCCTATAGTTCCAGCTACTTGGAAGACTGAGGTAGAAGGATCACATGAACCCAGCAGGTCGAGGCTGCGGTATCTGTGAGCATGTCACTACATTCCACTCTGGGCAACAGAGTGAGACTCCGATTCAAAATGATGATGATAATAATAATAATAATAATAATAATGTGTTTGACCATTTAACATTAGCCAATAGAATTGACTGCTACTTTTCTTTATAAATCATATTTTCTTGAAGTTTAAACTTTAGGAGTTTTTCTTATTTTAATTTAGCTTTTTTTTTGTAGGGTTAGTGTACTGAAAGGCTCCAAAGGAAAAGACTGTGAAATTCCTGTACCTGTAGGAATTTCAATAACTGATGAAAATGGCAAAATTATAGGTGAGTATACTGTAGTTTCTAAAGTAATTAAAATGTGCACATTGACCGGGTTTGCTCTATTTCTTTTCCAGCACTTTGGGAGGCCAAGGTGAGTGGATTGCCTGAGCCCATGGGTTCGAGACCAACCTGGGTAACTTGGCAAGACCTTGCCTCTACAATAAAAATAAAAAATTAGCCAGGCGTGGTAGCACGCACCCGTAGTTCTGGCTATTTGGAAGTCTTAGGTGAAGGATCGCCAGAGCCCAGCGGGTTGATGCTGGTGTACCCGTGAGTGTGCCACTGCACTCCAGCCTGGATGATGGAGTGAGACTCCAACTGAAAAAAAAAAAGTGCACATTTTCTAAAATTGTTTGGAGGTTTGGGGGAATAACTTCTCTTGAATTTCAGAATAATTTTTTTTCTTTTTAGTCAGAGTCCCAATCTGTCATCCAGGCTAGAGTGCAGTGGCATGCTCACGGCCACGCAGCCTGAACCAGCTGGGCAGGTGATCCTTCTGCCTCACCCTTCCAAGTAGCTGGAACCATAGGCATGCACTGACGCCTGGCTAATTTTTTTATTTGTTGTAGAGATAAGGTCTCATTAAGATGCCCAGGCTGCTCTCGAACTCCTGAGTTCAGATAGTTGTCTCATCTCCTCCTCCCAAAGTGCTGGGATTAGAGGCATGAGCCACCACTCCTAGCCAAATAATTTTTTTATCTTTAATAATGTCAGCTGCTAATTTATGGAAGAGCATTTTAAACTTATATAAAAGTTGTTCAAAATTGACTGCTAGATTTAAGATTGTTTTGAAGATATGAGTGGTTCCTTGGTTTTAAAACATGTAACTTATATCTTTTCAACTGCTTACAAAATTGTTTTTCTAGGGTCAGACTTTAAATAGAAATTTAATCCTAATGTTTTGCTCTATAGATTTGTAAAATGGAATTTTCTGGCATGTACTTCTGAAAGAATAATGACATGTTATTGATTTCACTTATTAATCTTTGCTGTATTTCTTTTCCTCTTTTTAAGGAGAGCTCAATAAAGAGGAAGACAAAATTTTGGTAGCTGAAGGAGGTCTTGGTGGTAAATTACTTACAAATTTCTTACCATTGAAAGGCCAGAAACGAGTAATTCACCTTGATCTCAAACTTATAGCTGATGTCAGCCTAGTAGGGTAAGTATTATTCATATTTTTATTATTTTACTCTCAGAGAGATAGTTCAAGCATAAGAAATAAATGAAAATAGTACTTTGGGGCCAGAATTATTTCTAGTTTATGGAATTTGTGGATTGTGTATGTACTTTGAGAATATACTGCTAAATACTATTATTTTCAAATTGTCAACGTAGAGTTTCATAGTTACTATTCCTTGGTAAAGGAAGACTAGAGCAATTGAATAGGTCAGTGGGAATGTTAGAGAATGAATAAAGAAAAACCAAATGTAATATGAGAAGAAGCTTAAATAATGTTACCAGATAGTAAGGAATAAAATTAGAAATCCAAACAATGTTATTTACAGAAATGGTTAAATACTCTTACAGATCTTAATGGAGGCATTAAGGTATTGTTAATCCAAAGGCTAAAGACCTGTACAGACTATCACAATATTCAAAGTTATGCACCGTTGGGTACCAAACTGAATCTTATGCTGTTTCTGAATTGCGTCTTACTATTGAATTGTACTGTTTCTGTATCCTTCAGGCCTCTGCTAGGATCTGTCTATTTTCAGTACTGCAGACCTCATAAGATTGTCTTCTCCCACCAGCCTTCATTCTTTCATTAAACAATGGTGCTTATCTGTGTGATTTGCAGTGCTGCTGCCCACTGGAGGGGGATAGATAGCAAGATACAGAGCAGATAAGGGAAGGGAAAGCTTCAATTTGCATTTTCCTGTCCTTCTGTCCCTCCCTTCCCTGGCCCTTCCACAGTGTTACACAGTTGTGCAAGTAGAAGGCTTAAGGAAAGACCAGGACAACTGCCTTACATTCCACAGTTGTGCAAAAGGAAAGCTTAAGGGAAAGACAGGGACAACTACTTTATTACACAGTTGTGCACATAGAAGGCTTATGGAAGGACGGGGACAACTGCCTTATTACACAGTTGAGCAGATGGAAGGCTTATGGAAAGGCAGGGATACCTGCCTTATATTACACAGTTGTGCAGATGGAAGATGTAAGGAAGGACAGACAACTGCCTTATTACCCTGTTGTGCAGATGGAAGACTTATGGAAAGGCAGGGACAACTGCCTTATTGCTACTGTATTGTAAACCTCTAACTCTGTTCCTTGCTCTCTCAGAGCTTCTAAGTCCTTTTCATTTTCCTCTCCAGCCTTGTCACCTCTTTACTAGACTCTTAAGTCTGAATTTCTCACTTCTTACCCTGCCTGACACCCACTGGGTCTCACCAACATTGGTTTATGTTCTGCTATAAGTGCAGAGTACAGTCTTTGCATTTATGAATGCTCAGAGAATGACAGAATGGTGAGACCCTGACTAAAAAAAATAATAAAGAGGAAAAGAGCTTCATCATAGAGCTTGTACATTTCTGTAGAATTACTAATTAGTTATTTGCAAAATATTACACCAGTATTCCAAATGAAAGTTTGGCAGATTTTTTTGAAAGAAGAGTATTCTCAAAAAAAATTTTTTTTGAGTCAGGGTGTCACACTGTTGCCCAGGTTTGGAGTGCAGTGACTTGATCCCCGTTTACTGCAGCCTTGACCTCCTGGGCTCAGGTAATCTTTCCGCCTCAGACTCCCAAGTAGCCAGGACTATGGGTGCACTGCCACACCTGGCTACAAAGCTGTACACACATTTTTTGCAATGTTATTTATAATAACAAAAAAGTTGAAAAAAACCTTAATTCTATCAATAGGAAATTAGTTAAGTAAATTACACTTCACCATTGAAAGATTTTCACATTTGAAAGTGTTTATCTGTTCCAACTGGAAAGTAGTCTTGCCAAAAAAAAAAATCAAACCTGAACGTGAATAAGATTTTATTACTACTGCCAATTTTTTATAGAAAATCCAGAGCAAAAGAGCCTGCTAAATGATACCCTGTAGGTGCCAGGGGAAAAAAATTAAGACTGTGGAAAAGAAACACTATAGGCCTGATGACCCAGTTTCTTTACAAATGAAATTGCAAATGCAGAACAAGAAACTGAAAAGAGATTTAAGAGACACATCAGCCATTGTAATGCATAGACCATTATTTGAGTCCTTATTAAAATAGTCCACATTTTTAAAAAGTATATTGCCAGTGTAATAATGTTTGTTGAAGCTAGGTGATAGCTAAATGAAATTTATTACTCCTCTCTATTTTTTGTATATGTTTGAAAATGTTCATTTTTTTTTTTTAAAAAAAACAGCAATTCACACAACAGTATAAGTAATATCTTATCAGTGTTTGTCTAGAGATAATAGGTTGTAGTTATTTTTGGTTTGTTTTATTAGTTTATTTTTTTTATGATTTCCAAGTGTGTGTGTGTTTGTGTGTTTTACCATAATTAGAATAACAATTATTTTACCTCCTTAATCTTGAAGCATCTTCATTGTCCAGCATGAATTTATCTTTGCCTTTTTCATAAATATATTTCATTCTCAAGTTTTTCAAGATTACTTGAATTTATTTATATTCTACTTTTTAACCCCAGAAATATTCAAGAAGTCTACTTAAATCCTTAGGAATTCAGAGATAAGCAAGTATTAATAATAATATTGTTGAAATATGTAATTTTATTTTCTCATTTCAGATTCCCAAATGCTGGAAAATCCTCTTTGCTAAGTCAGATTTCTCACGCAAAACCTGCAGTTGCAGATTATGCATGTAAGTATAATTTGATTGTGTATTTTAGTGGGTGGAGGGAAACTTTTAAAGAGTACTGTTTCTCTGAATGTGAATATACAACTCTGAGGATAGCCTTAATTTTAAAACTTTCGGCATTTTCCATTCATCTTTGAAGCTTCTATTCCCTTCAGTAGAGTTTCCTTTTTTTTTTTGAGTATGAATCTTACTCTGCCGTCCATGCTCACAGCCACCGCAGCCTCAACCTGCTGGGCTCAGGTGACCCTTTCCTCTTAGCCTTCCAAGTAGCTGAAATCACAGGCACACACCACCATGCTCAGCTAATGTTTTTGATTTATTGTAGAGACGAGGTCTCACCAAGTTGCCCAGGCTGGTCTCAAACCCTTGGGTTCAGGCAGTTCTCTCGCCTCTGCCTCCCAAAGTGCTAGAATTACAGGCATGAGCCACTGTTCCTGGCTCAGTGTAGGTTCTTATATGTGTTAGACACTTTCTTTATTACATTTGCTTCTCTGTTGCATAATCATTTATTTGGTTTAGTTAGGATTTTATGAGCTATCTACCCTGTATCAAACACTGTGATAAATACTAGGAAGGCTGAGATGAATTCAGCAAATATTTATTTCTAGAAACCCCATAGAGTTCTGGGGTTACAAAGACTGGTAAGCAGAAATAGCTCCTGTTCTGACTTCTTTTGAACTTACAGACTAATGGAGGAAGACATATATCTATCACTAGTAAACATAAGAGAATATGTATAAAGGGGTTCTATGACTTGGACTGAGATATGAAGAATAAGTATGGATTAATTAGTGAAAGGGAGTGGAGGTGAAGGATCTTTAAATCGGAGGAAATAGCATATACACGAAGGCCTAGTGGTGGCAGAGAGTAGATTTGTGTGTCCAGAGGCATAAAAGAGGAATTGAGATGAGACTGAAGATTTAGGTCGGGACTATATCACATAGACCATGTAGGCTGTATTTGATCTTTATATCTTAAGATCAATTTGAAGCCTTTAATCAATATATAAAATGATTAGATTTGCTCTTCAAAGAGATCTCTCTGCCATAATATAGAAAATGGATTGGTGTGGGACATAAAAGGATCTGGGAAAACCTGTTAGTAGTCTGTTATGGTAGCTAGATGAGATACTTAGAACCTTAGGTTAACCTTAGTGAGTGAATATGATAGGATCTCTGCTATCGTTAAAAAGACAATGATATTAACCTGGAAAATAAAATTAAGTCATTCTAAAATTAGACTCTGATGAAGTAAGGTTAATTTTGAACTACTTGCTAAATTACTTGACCAATATGTATTAAAAAATACATAGGAAAGAAAGGGGAGGAAAAGCAAAAAGTCGTAGGAAAGAGGCTGGCATAGGATTGGTGAGGCTTAAGGATAACTGAATAAGAGAGGACTAGACAAATTTCACCTGTAGACCTAGTGAGAGAAACCTGAATTCTGAACCCCAAAACATCCTTACCATAAACCTTAAAGTACAACAGTAGAACTTTTAAGACTCAGTAATTAGATTAGGCCTATGCAGATTTTAAAAATCTGTATTTGTCCTTTTGCAAGTACATTTTAAATAACAAAGATAATTATAGTTTCCCTTTTAGCGAATTAGAACAAAATCTGAATTAAACTGTCCTCAAAAAAGAAATACTGCTTATTCTATGAATAATGCCAAGATGGTTTTAAGAGTACCAGCCTCTATTCTAACCTTGATTTATTATTGTTTTTTCTTTTAGTTACAACACTAAAGCCTGAACTTGGAAAGATCATGTACAAAGATTTCAAACAGGTGGGTATTTTTAAAGCAAAACATTATTAGAAGTGAAAATGTTTGGTTTTGGTACTTGAACTTCATAATATTTGTCTGTTTCTGTGGTGTTAGGAAGAAACGAGTAACAACGTTTTCTTTATGATAAGTTAAATTGTGGTCAGGTTAATTCTGCTATGCACTATAGTAGCAAAATATTGTATAAAAATTAGGTCCTGTTTGTTGCTACAACACTGTGATGTCTTTATATCCTTAATCTCTATTCCTTCTCATTGCAAGTCTTTCTTTTGCCAGCATTTTGGATTATTCATCTTCAGTTTCTAAAAACACTTTCTAAAGTTCATGGAAATGATTTTATTCTAACTTTCTTTTTAAAAAGGTTTTAATGAGGATTTGGTCTTATCTAGCTATTAATTTTTTTTTCCTTGATAAGGAAGAACTGTAGATCTTCTGTAAAACTGAAATGAAGGAAAGTAACAACATTTAAAAATATGTAATATACAGTCTGGCAGTTGTGATCCTTAGCATTTACCTAAATGAATTGAAAACTATGTCCACACAAAAACCTGTACATGGATGCTTATAGCAGCTTTATTCATAATTACCAAAACTTGGAAACAACAAAGCTATCCTTCAGTAGACGAATGGATAAATAAACTGTGGTCCATTTAGACAGCAGACCCTTGTTCAGCTCTAAAAAGAACTGGCCTATCAAGCCAGAAAAGACATCGAGGGACCCTAAATGAGTATTAAGTGAAAGAAGCCATTCTGAAAAGGCTACATACTGTAAGATTCCAATTACATGACATTCTGGAAAAGGTAAACCTATGGAGATGGCAAAAGGGTCAGCGATTGTCAGGGTTAGGGCAGAAGAAGGAAAGAATAAGCAGAACAAAGAAAATGTTGAGGACATGCTGTAAAGTACTATTCTGAATGATGCCATAATAGTGGATGCATTATACATTTGTTAAAACCTATGGAAGCACAATACCAAGAATGAACCTTAATGTAAAGTATGGACTTTGGTTGATAATGATGCGTCATGTAATTCTGTGACATAATTCAAAAAACAAAAACTTCACATTTACTTATAATGATATCATAGTAAAAGATTTAAAACTTCAATTATAATGTAGAACATGAAATAGTAAAATTATAAATACAGGATAAAATGAATATACAGAACAATATTTGGAGGGAAAGACAATGTTGTTTATACCTAACTTCTAAGGGAAATCAGTAGAGAACCTCCATGGGAGATTTCAGGTCATGAGACTTCTGTTGTGCATACTGCTTATCATAGCCATAACTTCCTTTAAGACTCTGAATTCTTTATCCACACTGGACAGTAGGTGTAGAGCACAGTTTCTCATCCTTTATTACATTTCAGAATTATCTGGATGGCTTAAGAACAACAATGATGCCTGGGCCTCAGAGATTTAAAACCAAATCCCTTGGAGGTAGGGCCTGACCATTTATAGTTTCTAAGAGTTCTCTAGGTGATTGTGATGCACAGTGGACTTTGAAAAGCACAAGTGTTGAATGATAGTTAATAATTCTTACCCCCTCCAAAAGGAGTATAGGAACACTTTGTCCTTTCACTTTATAAGGATGGTCGATAATCCTGCTGGTAGAATACAAACAGAAAAGCAACAGTGGTGCCAAAGAAACAATTACAAATTGAACTACAGAGCTATATTTAGTAAGTGCTGCTGAATTAATATCTTTGTAAACTTTTATGAATTCAGGTTGTGAACGTTGAAATTCTAGCCAGGTGCAGTGACTCACACCTATAATCCCAGCACTTGGGGAGGCCAAGGCAAGAGGATTACTTGAGCCTGGGAGTTCGAGACCAGCCTGGGCAGTGTGGCAAGATCTCATCTCTACAAGAAATTTTTTCAAAAAACTAGCTGGGTGTAGTGGTGCATGCCTGTAGACCCAGCTACTCAGGAGGCAGAGGTAGAAGTGCCACCTGAGGCCATCAGGTTGAGACTGTGGTAGCTGTGAGTGTGACTGCACTCTAGCCTAGGTGCCAATGACACTTCGAGTCAAAAAAAAAAAAAAAGTTGAAATTCTTTGAAAAGTTAATACTGAACAATACCATTTAGGGAATTACAAATTTATGTGATTAATAAATGTTAAATTCTTCCCTAAGATTCCTACATTGTTTAGATTAATAAGTAAAAATGGGACTTTTATATCAGGTAACAAAAAGATTTTAATTCTTAAAAATAACCATATTTTAATTTTGCTATAAAGGTATCTTGGCTTTTCAAAAATGTGGTAACCATAAGGGAACTGTTTTTATTTGAAATATGAAAATTTTAGATGTAATGGAACTCATGGTTTTCATATATTTGCTTTTTCTCCAAACCATTTAATTTTGATATTAGATATCAGTAGCTGATCTTCCAGGTTTAATAGAAGGAGCACATATGAACAAAGGAATGGGCCACAAATTCCTCAAGCATATAGAAAGAACTAGACAACTACTTTTTGTTGTAAGTCATATGCATACCAATGTGATATTCAAATGAATGTAAAAACCAGTGAATTTTACCTTTTAAATAATTTTTTTATAAATAAGATGTAAAGTAGTAGTGGATGTTATTCCATTAGGTCTGTTATAGGGATGGACATGGCATTGTTTACTATATCAGATGTAAGTCTTGCCATATTTGTCAAAATTTAATTTAAGATTTCTAACATATTTATTGTATAGTGTCTCTTTCATACTTCATTGATGGTACTAGAGTTATATATGAGAATGTTTAAATTGGTATAAATTGTCTTATCTGTACTAGTTTTTCATTTTATTAATGACTCATGAGAATACTTTTAGTTATTTTGATACTGCAATTTCTGTTTCTTATTTTGAATTACTAAATTACAAGTGGAGTACAGATTGAGAAATTATTTTCAGCTTGTTAAGAGTAAAATGTTTTAAAACATAGACGTGTATGGCTATTCTTAATGTTAAAGGATGTCTCCTTCCCTCTCTTCTTTTTAGGTTGATATTTCTGGATTTCAGCTTTCTTCTCAAACTCGATACAGAACTGCTTTTGAAACAATAATACTGCTTACAAAAGTAGGTGTCCTGTTTTACTGCATTCTGCATCTGGTCTAATATATGGGAATGTAGTTCTCTATGAAATACCATAATTAAAATAAATGCATACTCCACCTTTTTAAAGCTTTATATCAGTTAAACTTGCTGTCTCCAGTTTCTCAACGTTCATCCACTTCTTAAACTATTGCAGTGTAAAAACCACTCTGAGGCTTTCAAATCCCCATTATGTACTCATCAGACTTCATCTTGCTTTAGCTTTGACACAGCTAATTCTTCTGGAAACATTCTTACTCTTCATGAACCATAATCTGATTTTATTTCTACTTTTATTTCTACTTCTTCTATTTCTCAGTCTACTTTTTAGGCTCTTTTCTTCAAGTAACATTATCCAGAGTTCTGTCCTAACCCATTGTGAAATCTTGTCCACTCCTGTTACTTTAGTTACAGTTGCTGTACTGATGACTGTATCTGATATCCAGGTCTTTTGGTTGTGCTTTAGACCAGCCTGTTGGACATTCCATTAGGCACTTAAACATAATATCTGTAAAGCTGAACTTTCTCTTTTTTTTTTTAAACTCCTCAGCCACCCTTAGAACTTTACTGAATATGTAAGCCAGAACCTGCATGGTGTTCTTGATTCTTTCTTTTCACCATCTACATCAAGCCTGTCAGTTTTATTTCCTAATTATCTCTAAAATCTATCCACTTGTCCTCTTCCACACAGTTATAATCAACCCCTCTCACTTGAGTATTAAATTAGGCCCTGTCTGATCTCCCTGCTTCTAGTCTTGCTTCTCTTCAGTCCAATTTTTAATTTGGCAGCTAGAGTGATCTTTGTAAAAGAACCAAGCTGATGTTTGTTCCCTGCTTAAAATACTTTGGTCTCCCATTGCTGTTAGGTTAAAGTCTAACCTGAATATGGTTTATGAAGTCTGGAAGTAGGGGCTCCTGCCTAGCAGTCCCTCTCCCTAACCTCTTCCTTCACTGCTACATTTCAGCCAAATGATTTCTCTCTAGTACAACATGATGTTGCTTACTTCCAGGACTGTACAGATCGTATTTCATTTGCCACTTTTTGTCTATAATGACCAATGACACTGTGAACATGTATGTACAGGTTTTTGTAGGTGTCTATTTTCATTTCTCTTGGGGAGATATATATATATATATATATATATGTATATGTATATACATACACACTTAGATGTGGAATTGCTGGATCATATGGCACCTCTTCGTTTAACATTTAGAGGAATTGTCAAACTTAAAAATTGGCAGCACCATTGCACCATTTTACAATTCTACCAGCAATGTATGAGGGTTCCAGTTTTTCCACATGAATGCCAACATTTGTTATTGTCTGTTGTTTTTATTTTAATCATCCTAGTAGGAATGCAGTGGTTCTTATTTGCATTTTTTTCAGGATTAATGATGCTAAGTAACTTCTCACGTGCTTATTAGCTATTTGTGTATCTGGAGAAATGTCTATTCAGATTCTTTGTCCCTTTTTTTTTTTTTTTGAGTGGTAGTCTCGCTGTTATTGAATGGAGTGCTGTGGCATGATCACGACTCACAGCAATCTTGACCTGGGCTCAGGTATTCCTCCCACCTAGTCTTCCAAGTAGTTGATACTCACAGGCACGTACCACCATGCCCGACTTTTTGTAGAGACAAGGTTTTGGCTATGGTGCCTAGGCTGTTTTGAACTCCTGGGCTTAAGCAATCTTCCTGCTTCCGCCTCCCAAATTGCTTGGATTACAGGCGTGAGCCACTGCGCCCAGCCTCTGTGTCCATTTTTTAACTAGGTAATTTTTTCTTTAATTGTAAGTTTATTATCAAATACATGATTTGAAATATTTTCTTTGCTTCTGTGAGTTGTCTTTTACTTTCTGTGTGTGTGTGTGTGTGTGTGTGTGTGTATTTACTTACTTATTTATTTATTTATTTATTTATTTTGAGTTGGAG
Source organism: Tarsius wallacei (assembly GCA_963574415.1). NCBI lineage: Eukaryota > Metazoa > Chordata > Mammalia > Primates > Tarsiidae > Tarsius > Tarsius wallacei. The sequence goes on from CAUYQG010165819.1 coordinate 30,844, forward strand.
TCTCACTGTTGCCCAGACTGGAGTGCAGTGGCCGGTAGCGGCCACTGCAGCCTCGACCTGCTGGGCCCCAGCGATCCTTCCACCTCAGCCTTCTGAGTAGCCGGAATTACAGGCGTGCGCTACCATGCCCGGCTGATTTTTTGATTTATTGTAGAGATGAAGTCTCTCCAAGTTGTCCAGGCAGGTCTCGAACCCGCGGGCTCAGGCAATCCACTCACCTCAGCCTCCCAAAGTGCTGGGATTACAGGCTGAGCCACTGAGCCCGGCTATTTTCTGTATATATTTTGTGTATCCTTTAAAGCACAAAACTTTTTTGTTTGTTTATTTTCCCAGTTTTATTATTAAAGTACAACTGATAAAAATTGTATAATTTAAAGTGTACAAGTGATATATTCATATATATATATACACACACATTGTAAAATGATTACATTAAACTAATTAATATATCACTGCCTCATGTATTGTTTTATGAGATGAAAACATCTGAGACCTACTCTCATTGCAATTTTCAAGTATATAATACATTATTATTAACTATAGCCACCGTGTTATACAGATCTCCAGAACTTATTCATTCTAACCAAAACTTTGCTCCCTTTGGCCAACACCCCCATCCTCCCTACCAGTCCCTTGGTAACCACCATTCTGCTCTCTGCTTCTGTGAGTTCAACTATTTTATTTTATTATTTCTTATTTATTTATTTTTTGAATCAGAGTATCAAATTGTCACCCAGGCTGGAGTGCAGTGGCACACTGCTCAAGACCACCGCAACCTCGACCTACTGGGCTCAGGTGATCTTTTCACCTCAGTCTTCCAGGCAGCTGGAATTATAGGCATGCATTACCATGCCCAGCTAATATTTTGATTTATTGTAGAGATGAAGTCTCACTGTGTTGCTCAGTCTGGTCTCGAACCAATGGGCTCAGGCAATCCTCTTGGCTCCACCTCCCAAGGTGCTGGGATTACAAGTATGAACCATGGTGCCCAGCTGAGTTCAGCTATTTTAGATTCTACACATAAGTGAGATAATGCATTATTTGTCTTTCTGTGCTGGGCTTATTTCACTTAGCATAATGTTCTCCAGGCTCATCCGCATTGTCATAAATGACAGGATTTTCTATTTTAATAGAATTCCATCGCATGCGTATGTGTGTATATTACTTTTTTTAATCCATTCATCCATCAAATGGACACTTGACTAGTCTATATCTTGGTTATTGTGAATAATGCTTCAGTGAAAATGGAAGTGCAGTTATCTTTTTGACATACTGATTTTATTTCCTTTGGATATAAACCCCAGAAGTAGGATTGCTGGATCTTACGATAATTCTATTTTTAATTGTTTGAGGAATCTTCATACTGTTTTCTTTAATGGCTGTACTAATTTTTATTCCCATCAACAGTATTCAAGTTTCTTTTTCTTCATAACGTCAACAATACTTGTTATCTTTTGTATTTTGATAATAACTATCCTACCAGGTATGAGGTGCTATATTAGTGATATTGAGCGTTTTTTCATATATCTGTTGGTCATTTGTATATTTTTTTTCTTTTATTTGTGTGTGTGTGTGTGTGTGTGTGTGTGTGTGTGTGAGAGAGAGAGAGAGACAAGGTCCTGCTCTGTTGCCTAGGTTGGAGTGTACTGTAGCCTGGACCTCCTGGGCTAAAGCCCTCCTCCTGCCTCATCCTCTTGAGTAGTTGGGACTATAGGCATGTGCCACCATACCCGGCTAATTTTTTATTTTTTATTTTGTAGAGGCAGGATCTTGTTATGTTGCCCAGTCTAGTCTTGAACTCCTTGGAGAAACAATCTTTCTACCTCGGACTTCCAAAGTGTTGGGATTACAGCTGTCAGCCACCATGCTCAGCCTCTGTGTCTTCTTTTGAAAAATGTCTATTCTGATCCTTTGCCCAATTTTTAAAATCAGTTCCATACTACCCAAAGTGATCTGCAGATTTAGCACAATTCCTATCAAAATTTCAATGGTATTTTTCACTGAACTGAAAAGGTCAGCCTTCATGAAATAGAAAAAAACAATTAAATTTTATGGAAACAAAAAGCCTCTGAATAGCCAAACAATCTCGAGCAAAAAGAACAAAGCTGGAAACTTCATACTACCTGATTTCAAGACCTACTCCAAAGCTATAGGAATCAAGGCAGCATGGTACTGACTTAAAAGCAGGCATATAGACCAATGGAACAGAATAGAGAGCCCCAAAATAATTCTATGTATTTATGGTCAACTGATCTTTGACAAAAGTTGCCAAGAACACAGACTAGGGAATGGTAGATGGTGTTGGGAAAACTAGGTATCCACATGGAAAAGAATGAAGTTTGATCCTTATTCCATCTCATATATAGAAGTCAACTCAAAACAGATTAAAGCCTTAAAAGTAAGACTTAAAACTGTAAAACTACTAGTAAAAAATATAAGGTAAACTATTCTTGACAATGGCCCAGGTGATAAGTTTTTGGATATGATGTGTAAAGCATAGGCAACAAAAACAAAAGCAAAAACAGAAAAATGAAATTGCAGTAAACTAACAAGCTTTTGCACAGCAAAGGGAACACCCAACAGAATGAAGAGACAACCTATGAAATAGGAGGGAAGAATATTTATAAATCATACATCTGATAAGGGATTAATATTCAAATTATATAAGAAATCCAAACAGCAAGAAAACAACCCAAAATTTTTAATTTTGATGAAGTTCCATTTATCTATTATTTTTGTTCTAATAGAGTTGATGTCTCACTCTTTTACCCAGGCTGGAATGCAATGGTACCATCGTAGCTCACTGCAGCTCAGACTTCTGGGAGCCTCAAGCAATTCTTCTGCCACTTGTCTGTTTTGTTTGTGCTTTGATGTCATATTTATGAAACTTATCTAGTCCAAGGTCACAAAGATTTACTCCTAAATACATTACTTTTTCTGAGAATACTATAGGTATAACATTAAATTATCATTATTGACATCTGAGTTTTATCTTTGTGAAATCCAATACCTGTATTTGGCTCTAGACACAAAATTACAGCTGTCTCTAGGATGTCATCTGAGCTAAAATATACTAATACTTGACCTAACAAGAAGCATTTTTTTCTGACTTTCCTCTGTTAGTTTTGTGATCGTTGGGATTTCTTGCATTTTACTTACATGAATGGGCTTTAGGTTACCCAGACCATTAAATAAATTACCAAATAGATGATTTATATAGGTACTTCTATAAAATTATTTGGTTTTTCTCTTTTGATTCAAAGGAGTTGGAGTTGTACAAAGAGGAACTTCAGACAAAACCTGCACTCCTGGCAGTTAATAAAATGGACTTGCCAAATGCCCAAGATAAATTTCATGAATTGATGAACCAACTCCAGAATCCTAAAGGTAAACCCATTTAATCCTAATTTAATGAATACTTTCTATGTGCAGAGAATGCCAACTGTTATAATCAGTGGAAAAGAAAACTGACAGTTTCTACTCTTCAAAATTATGGTTGGTCATGTTTGAAGAAAGAACATATACCACATAAAACATTTAAATAACACTGTGACATAATAATTAAATTACAGAATATGAGATATGGAGAGTAAGTTAAGGGAGACAAAAGAAAGATTAATTTGAATTGAAAAGGTCAGGCTTCACGAAGAAATAAATCTTAAACTGGGTCCATTAAGACTGTATGAGGTTTGGATGAATGAAGGAAAAAGTATCTACCTGTGAAGTCTTTTGCTTTCATTAATACACTTCACAACCTCTTCATTCCCGTAGTACTATATTCCATAAAATTAATACAGAACTAACAGTTCTAAAGTGGTATGTTTCTTTACAACACCAACTCTATAGGTCTCTGAAGAGCATTAATCTTCTAAAAATAACTGTTTTTCTTATGTATGTGTGACACAAAAAAATAGATGCTGTTACTCCAAAAGGATTTGTTTATCGGAAATTTCCTTTCTGGATCACTTTGTGTAAAGGAATTCACTACAGTTTTGAATATGGCACAGCCTATCCTATGGAGTAATGCTTTCATTTTTCAGTCTAGTGGAGAGCCTCATGCACAGATGAGGAAATGTAGGGTGCATGGTAAGTGGCCATCAGGCTTTTCAGTAGTACTGATTTCTTCATGTTTTTATCCTTGGAATAACAATTGGGAAAGATAGATCATAGTGACTAGGACTGGCAGACAAAACCAGAAGGTCCTTTTCTCCTCTCAGGAATCTTATCCTTGTGTAGTCTACATGTTGCACTATCCTCTATCTAATAAATTACTCTTGGAGTATATTTTCTGATATTGTTAACTAGTCTTCCTTCTTTAATGTCATTTGCTTTATAAGGTCGTTAGTTTTGTTTGCTAGTTGGTCTTGCAGAGAAGGAAACTTTCAAAAGAAGTACTAGAAGGGAGGGTCACTCAAGAATTTATAGCTGTTCTGGACCATCATGGAACAAAATATAGGCCCATTAGTGAGAACTCCTGAGTTAGCCTCTCTGGACTTTCTTGGGGCCTCACGAAAGCAAGTTTCATGTTGTTATGTTGCTTCTCTTTCAGTCCAGCCTTTCTAGTTCATTTCATTTAATCCATCCAGTCAGTATCTCTCCCCTTTCCCATTGCCATGATGTCAGGGAAGAGTAAAAGTAGTATAATAGCTGTTAGCTGCTGTGGGGCGATAGATTGAACTTGTCTGAAATGATCTTCCCTTGAACTCTCCCTCCTGCCTCTTTGATTTCAGTACGGATCCTGATGATAAACCTTTACTTTTGGGAAGTCAAGGTCTCCTGTATACTAAGGCCAACTGGAATATCCTAAATTATAAATGATAATTATTAAATATAATTATTTTTACGTGAAGTTTATCTCAAAGAATCTATGTTGCCTTACCTTATTGAACCCTACCCCAAAGCAAATGTATTACTTCTTTAAATAAATCATTTCTGTGATGTGTCTTCTACTTATACTTAGTTTAGTTTAAAATATATTCATCTGACAAATATTACTTACCATGTACTTGTCATATGCCAAAAATCTTACCACTGTCAGAGTAAAATCCAAAGGTTCTAGGAGCTTGTTAGAGAAGGGATAAAAGGAATTACAAATGTTCAGTTTTTGGTTCCCTGATTCACAAATCAAATCTCTACCAGTTTTGACTTACTTTCAAAGACAGTGGAAATCAGTTTACCTTTGTGTTCTTTGTTTCAGATTTTCTGCATTTATTTGAAAAAAACATGATTCCAGAGAGGACTGTGGAGTTCCAGCATATTATCCCCATATCTGCACTTTCTGGAGAAGGAATTGAAGAATTAAAGAACTGCATCAGAAAATCACTGGATGAACATGCTAACCAGGAAAATGATGCATATCATAAGAAACAGTTGCATAATTTACGGATTTCCAATACACTGTCTTATAGTGAGCCATCATCAAAGTGCGCTGTTACTAGTTCCAGAATGAATATAATTTAAGTCTATTAAAAGTAGTATTGATGGAATACTATTTAGCCTTAAAAAGAAGAAAATCCTGAAATTTGCAACAACATACGGGAAACTGGAGGACATCATTAAGTGAAATAAACCTGGCACAGAAAGACAAATATTGTATGATTTTACTCATATATGGAATCAAAAAAAGTTGAATTCAGAATCAGATTAGAATGGTAGCTACCAGGGACTGGGGGCAGGGGTAGGGTTTGGGGAGATGTTGGTCAAAGGATACAAAATTTCAGTTAGATAGCGGGAACAAATTCAAGAAATTTATTGTAAAGCATGCTGACTATAATTAATAACAATATATTGGATTCTGAAAATCTCCAAGAGTAGATTTTGTGTTTTACCAAAAAAGAATATGTATGGTTGCATATGTTAATTAGCTCAGTTGAACCATTCCACAATGTATACGTATTTCAAAACATATACATTCAGCTTTTCTGTATCAGTTTTAACGAATTATTACTGACCTTCTGGTATACGCACCATCATTCAAGAACCATACCTTTTAAAATTAGTGTCATTAAGTATATCAACAGTAAAAAAGTAACTGGGTACCAGGCATGATGGCTTTCATCTGTAATCTCAACACTTTGGGAGGCTGAGACATGAGGATCATTTGAGGCCAGGAGTTGAAGATCAGTCTGGGCAGCATAGCAATTCCTGTCTTTCCAAAAAAAATTTAAAATTAGCTGAGTGTGTTGGCGTCTGTAATCCTAGCTGTTTGGGAAGCAAAGCAGAAAAATTAATTGTGCCACTGCACTCCCACCTGGGTGGCACAGTAAAACCCTGTCTCCAAAAAAGCAAACAACAAAAAAATAGTAACTGAGGGCTAAAAATTACTTTTTATAAGTTTATGGCCAATCCACCTATATATAATATTCTCTGATATTCCTTATTATCTCCCTATTGAGATTATTTTTTGACTCAAGGATTCTCTAGATTGTTATTAGAATGAACATCTAGATTTTGTTTTTGTATCTGTCATGTATCTGGTTACAAAAAATACATAGTAGTTCTCATTTGTGGAAAATCTCAAAATTCTAAATTTGATTATATGTTCAGTGATAATAAAGATCACTGATAATATTTAACAGATACCAGCAAGCAGATAGATGTTTGTGATTTGAGCTTTTGGAAAATTTTTCTCTTCTAAATATAATAGTATTTTTTTTTATGTTGGTGGAGACAGATCTAAGTTTCATTTTCTTACACCGTAGTCTATTTCATTTTCCACTTTCCTATTTTAGTAAAAAGAAAATAAATGGGAAGTGCAAACTTTAGTATCAGCCATAACCATTAATATATTTGAGATTGCAATTTCTAAATTTCTGCCCGAGTGTTTCAAAAATACAGATTGGACATTTTTCTTTTAGATGAGTTTTATTATAAATTGTATGTGTTCATTGTAAAAAAAAAAAATTCAAACAGTTCCAGAGCATATGAAGTAAAAAAAGCTCCCTTCTTTCTACATTAGGCCCCACAGTCCTTTCCAGAGAAAACTACAGTTAATAGTTTGTTCTTAAAAATATATATAGTTTATGTTCTTGCA
>CAUYQG010165830.1:0-37920 GCA_963574415.1 Tarsius wallacei
TCTGTGTGCCTCTCCCATCAGACTGGGATCTCAGGCAGGCAGAGCTCTTTCTGCCTCGGATTCCTCAGTGACCAGTGCCTCAGTGCCCACTCCTGACTTTGCACATGGTGGGATTCAGGACGGGCGGGATCCAGGATACCCACCTTATCGATGAAGGCGGCAAACCTGCTGTTGAGACACTTGATCTGCTCCTTCTCCTCGTGCTTGACGCACTGCGCGTTGGGGTCGATCTCCAGGTTGAGGGGCGTGAGGAGGCTCTCGTTGACCGACACGGTGGTGATGCAGGGGGGACTGGGCCCGCACACGCCGCCGGAGCGGTAGCCGAAGCTGCGCCCACAGGAGCCAGCGCGGAAGCCCCCCATGGCCATGCGGGGCCCGCTGGGGCCCAGGCTACAGAGGCTGCGACTGCCAAAGCCCGTCAGGCCCCGGTAGCAGGACACCCCTCGGTAGGGCGCGGCGGTGATGCAGCAGCGGCTGCCGGTTCTGGGGGCCACGGCTGAGCAGGAGCTGAAGTTCCTGGTGACCCCACATCCGGGGCTGATCCTGTAGGAGCGGCAGGACATCGTGGGGGTCCGAGCGGAGTCTGAGAGGCTGCGGAGGCCGGTGTGGGCTGCAGGGTGTGAGGCTGAGAATCCTTCTGGTCTCTCTGATCCTCCCTGGTCCTTTTATTGGTGGGGAGAGCTGGCGTTGGCTGCATGAAAGGAGTGAAAAGCCATTTTATGTTGTTTATTGGCTTGGGGAGTTTGCCAGCAACTCCCCAGAGACTCGTCTTAAAGGTGAGCTCAGCCACGACTCAGGCTCTGTTAAAGTATTGAAGATGTTATTAAGGGCACTGTGCGTTTGCACTTTTCATCTTCAAAGCTCGTTTACATACATTAAGTAATTAATTTTCTCACAGTCTCTCTGAGATGGCCTCAACCCACACCTGGAGACGGATGTGAACTCCTCTGTAACAGCCTGGGGGGGCCCATGGGGGGCTGGGTTTGGGACACAGGCAGGAGCCATTGTGGCGGGGGGGGCTCCAGGGCCTGGGGAAGTCGCTGTCTCTGTCTGCCTCGCTCCACCAGGACATAGTGTCAAGGAAATCATGTGTTCAGGGGTCGACTGATCCGGCAGATCCCAACCAACCCAGGCAGCACTGCCCAGAGGTGATTTGAGACTAGAGGGGCCATTTGGACCAAGCTTGGGCTAGGATAGGCAGATGGGCTCTTGGAAGCTTCTGGAGTCCAGCCCAGAAGGTTCTGTTCTAGAGCTCTCTTTTCTCACCCAGCAAAAAAAAGTGGAAATTACATTTATGGCCACTTGTGGATAATGGGGAGATGCCCCTATGGCCACTTGTGGATAATAGGGAGACTTCTCTGTGGCCACTTGTGGATGGAGGAGAGATACCTCTATGGCCCCTTGTGGATAGTAGAGAGACTCCCCTATGGCTACTTGTGGGTAATGGGGAGAATTCCTTATGGCCACTTGTGGACAATGGAGAGACTTCCCTATGGCCACTTGTGGATAACGGAGAGATTCCCTTATGGCTACTTGTGGGTAATGGGGAAACTTCCCTGAGGCTAATTGTGGATAATGGGGAGACTCACCTATGTTCAATTGTGGATAATGGGGAGACTTCCCTGAAGCCAATCGTGGATAATGGGGAGACTCCTCTATGGCCACTTGTGGATAATGGGGAGACTCCCCTATAGCCACTTTTTTCCTTTTGGCCAAAAGGATTGGAGGGCCCAGCCTTGGGACAACCTGGTGGCTGTAAACTTGCTCTGGGCACCTTCCCCTTGGCCTTGAAAAAGAAACAGGGCGTGCGAGTCTCCCTTCCAAGACCAGCCAGAGAGGTGCTCATTCTGTTCACAGCCCCAGCATGGTCATCCCTATGGGGTGTTTAGAGACTGCTCTGTGAGAAGACAGAAGTGGGGTGGTGGCTTATCGCTGCCAGAGCATACTGACTTCTGGCTTCTGGGGGCTCTGGAAGCCTCATCTTTCTAAGTCCCAGTCTTCCTGCATGTCCTTGGGCCACTTATTAGGATAATGAGGGCTATTCTCTTAATGTTTATTGAACATAAACCTTGGGGATGTGGTGTCTGCCCCTAGGGAGGCTGGACATCCAAGGAGCTTGGGACTTAAGGAAGAAGAGCTGATGAGCTTCCTCATGGGCGACTCCCGCTCCAGGCAGGCCTCCATAACCAAACGTTGCCACCATGCTGCCATTCCCCCAAGTCCTGCATGAGATGCCCTGCTCTCTGCCCTGGATCTGTCCGCATCTCCACAGCCAGACAACCTCAGATCTTTCCCTGGGGTCAGTCTGATGAATTCCTACTCACCCCCACATCCCACATCTGTTCTTCAGGGCAGGGTGGAGAGACCCTGGCAGCTGGTGAGGGAGGAGTGGTCAGCCTCACCAACTGGCCCTAGATGATACTCAGATTGCATTCATTCATGGAGAAGCAGCCGGGTTTAGCAACCTGGTTTATGGGATCGGAGCTGGAAGACCTGGTTCCAGGGCCAGCTTGGACCCTTCCTCGCTGTGTGGCTTAATCCCTCTGAGCCTCCGTGTCCTTGGTTGTCCAGTGGGATTCAGTCTTAGCTGTGGGGATAGTTGGGCAGGTTTGGTGGATAATTCACGAGCATGTGCTGCTGGGGCCACAGACGCCATGGAGAGGAAGGAGCCTGCTGCTTCCTTAGAAACATCCTCGCCTTGGCCATGGGGCCTGCTCCTTGCCCCACCGCCTCTGCACATTTATGACTCCTTCACCCTTTCAAGGTTGCTTTTAATGCTTTCCTTAGCCTGATTTCACTTGTATAAAAATTTTGGGTGGAGTCTGAGGGCAGAGAGAGGGATCTTTGTTGGGGGAGCACCAGGAAGGCTCCCCAGCCCCCACCCTGCTGTAGGGGGCCTGTGGCTAGCCTCTGGGGAGGCTTGGATGGTGAGTTCACTGACCCTGGAGCAGGTGTGGGGCGGGCCTCGAGGGATCTGGGAGGAGGGTGGGGCCGAGCGTGGGAGGCAGACCCGGAGACCCGAGAACACCCCTTTCCTCTGAGCCTCTGCCCTCCTCCAGTTCACTGAAAACGATGGAACCAGAACCATTTCTCTCTCTCCGTGGAGCAGGAGGAAGTGGAGGTGATGGAAGGAGGGAGACTCCCGTGTCCTCTGCCCTCCGCTGCCCCCTCAAATCCCCCCCACCAAAACTTCCACCCCGAGCTGGGCCTGGACTCTGAGGATGGGCAAGGGTCCAGAGGATTTGGGAGCCCGGGGGGCAGCCCCCTCCCGTTTCCAGAACAAAGATACCTGCCCAGGTCAGCAGGACCGATCAGAATAAGGGTGTGAGCCCCTTTGAGGGTGTCTGCCCTTGCATGGGGCCGTGATCAGGGTGCTGGGTAACATCTGTGTCCCTGCTGAGCCAAGGGCTGTTTGGCTTCCTGGCGGAGCTTTGGGCAGGGATCAGGGCTGAGGGCAGAGGAGAGAGAGGCCTGATTCTCATGTGGCTGGTTCCTGGTAGTCCAGGGCCAGGGGGAAACTCAGGCTGGATCAGCCTGGCCCAGCTGTCCTGGAGGGACCTAGACCTTTGCTTGTGGTTCTGCCCAGGAGGGACAGAGACCCCATAGCCTCATGCGATGTGCCTCTATCCCATTTACCCAACCACCCTGCTCAGTGGAGCCCGAAGCCTTGCCCTGAGAGTCACAATCTTCCAGGGCTGGGGTCTTATCCTCAGTCACTGCTCCCCTGTGCCCTCCTGATCCCCTGGGTCACGTCCCACCCTCAACCTTCTTCCCATCACGACTTGTCCTGGAATGTTCCAGAATGACCGCCTCTTCCTGGAAGCCTTTGCAAACTAGTCAGAGGGAGGCTGTGATTTCTCCTCACTGTCTCATAAGACGCCCTCTCTGGGACTCCCCAGGCAACTCCAATTATCTCCTTCCACGCCCTCTTGTCCTGGGTGCCGTCACTCACCGCCCCCTTGGGTCCTGTCCCCTCCTACCCCACACCTTTTGACGGCCCCACCTCATGTTGGGAATGTCCACTCGAGAGTCCGTGACCTTCCTGTAATATAAATGTTCCCAAGAGGCTGCTGCTTCCGGGAAGCCTTCAAGAGCTACTTGGTGAGAGACCTTCTGAACCCCACCCTGGAGCCTCAGGCAATTTCTAAGACTCCCCCGAATCTGCTCCACTCCATGAAGTATGAATTCTGGGGTTTTGTTGGAAACCTCACCTCTCACCCCTCACACCTGACCTCTCCTGCCCTCAGCTGGGGCTTTTTTTATTTGTTTGTTTGTTTTTGAGTTGGAGTCTCACTCTGTCGCCCAGGCTAGAGTGCAGTGGCACACTCATGGCCACTCCAGCATCGACCTGCTGGACTCTGGCGATCCTTCTGCCTCAGCCTTCCAAGTAGCCGGAACTACAGGCGCTTGCTACCATGCCCAACTAATTTATTATTTTTAAAAAATTTATTGTAGAGACAAGGTCTCGCCAAGTTGTCCAGATTGGTCTTGAACCCATGGGCAATCCTCTCGCCTCAGCCTCCCAAAGTGCTGGGCTAACAGGCTGAGCCACTGAGCCCGGCTAGCTGGGACTTTTGACCCACTCTGGGATGCTGGCAGGGGGAACTGACTCCTCCCCACACTGGACGCTAACTACCTCCCTTCCCTTACGCTCTTCTTATGGCGCCAAGAAACCCCTGCTTCTAGGAAGACTTCCCGGACTTGTGAAAACACAGAAGAGCCCTGCCACTACCCCAGCCCTGCCCTGGGTGTCCTTAGGCAGCCTGTCTACCCTACCTATTTGTGTCTGTAGGCTCTCAAGGGTCTTTCTACCCTTCCAGTCTGGCCACTCCTCTTGAATCCACCCTGGTGGCCCCCCACGAACTAGAGCTGTCCCCAGCCAGGACCTTGGTGGCTGCGCCACCACTGACTCAATTTGGGTCTGGCCCTTCGTCTCTGCTGGCCACACTCGTGGTGCAGGGACACAGCTCTCACAGGGTCTTTTTAGCCACTGACCCTTCCCTGGGCTTTCACAGGACTTGGGCATGATTCAGAGACCGCATGTGAGGGGAGCGGGGGTCGGAGAAACCATGCCCTCCCTCGTGTGTCGTGGCCGGGCCCCTTGTCCAGCTGACACAGCTGCTCCCAGGTTGGGCCTGCCAGGGGCTCCAAGAACTCCTGGCTCTCTGCCCCAGCACTGTCCACAGCCTTCCTGCTGGCAGTTTCCCTGGGGCCTCGCTGCTTTCCGTGGTGACCCTGGGTCAAGTGGATGCACCCAGAGCCTCCCATGTCAGAATCAGACAGTGTCGGCGCTTCTGAAGTTTTTCTTTTTAGCAGTAGAACCATTTTCCTAAATCTTGGGAGGAAGGCAGCTAGATAAGGCCATGCATCTGTTTGCCTATTTAGTCCAGAACAGATAAGAGGGATATGCTGGTCTCCCTGTTTGCCCTGGTCCCCACATCCACTCCCAACACAGGAGCGTGACCCTGTAAAACCTAAGTCGGATCATGTCACTCTTTTGCTCACACACCCCGGGGACTCCCCACTTCACTTGGAGGCCTAACAATGACTGAGAGGCCCTGCAATGCCTGTCCCAATTGTAGCCTCTGTCACATTGTCTCCTTTCTCTGGTCTCCCTGTCTCAGCAAACACCCTGGCCTCCCATTGCTCCCGGAGTACACTCTGTCTCAGGGCCTTTGCACTGGCTGTCTTCTCTTTTCATCTACATGGCTTCCTTATCACTTCCTGTGGATCTCTGCTCAAATGCCATCTCTCTGACTTAATTTTTAAAATGACAATCTGGCCGAGTCTGGTGGCTCACACCTGAAATCCCAGCAAGTTGGGAGGCTGAGGAGAGAGGATCACTTGTGTTTGGGAGTTTGAGACCGACCTGGGCAACATGGCATAACCTCATCTCTACCAAAAAATTAGAAAATAAATAAAAAATAAATAAACATTGGCTGAATGTGGTAGTGTGCACCTGTAGTCCCAGCTACTCAGGGAGGCTGAGGCAGAAGGATGGCCTGAGCCCAGGAGGTAGAGGCTGTGGGCTGTGGTGAGTTGTGAATGTGCTACTGTACTCCAGCCTGGGCGACAGAGTGAGACCCCGACTCAAAAATAAATAAATAAACAAATAAATAAATAAATAAAAATAAAATAAAAATGACAACCTGCCCCGCCAATCCCAGGACATTCTCCGTCTGGCTTACCTTACCCTGATCTATTTCTTTTTTCCATCACGTGAACACCTTCTAACACACTCTAGAATTTACTTGTTTATGATATCTATCACATATGATCTCCCTTTACCCCCAAAAATAACTTCTACAGGAACAGAGGTTTTGTCTATTTTGTTCATTGACAGATCCCAAGTACTCAGGACAGCGCTGGGAACACAGTAAGTGCTCAGTAAATGTTGGTGGGTCGAACAGATGAATGAATGGCTGTGTTGGTTACTGAGGGTCTGGCAGAACTCGCTGCCTTGTGGGAAGCCGTGGCCCTGAGCCCCAAGGAGCAATCCAGACTTAGAGCCCTCTGTGGATCTTTCCTGCTTCGAGGCTGTGGGTTTTTGAGCACCCACAGGAGCAAAGACCACAGGACGCAGAGTGATGAAATCAGGGCTGTGTTGGGCTGGTGAGAAAGGGCATCGATTTCTTTTTAAAAGCTGCTGTTGGTTGTAACGTCTGTGCTCTAATTACAATTTTGGAGGAAAAAAACGATCGCAAAGAACTCTAAGCTCCCTCCTTCCCCCACTGCAACCCATTCCTGGATCCTGCCGGTGGCCGGCTTTGAAAAGCTCCGGCGCCCTGTCTCTGCTGAAGCTGATGGCCAGCAGAGGGCAGCAAATGCCCGCAGCTGGCCCAGCGGCCGCTCAGCAAGGGCAGGAGCGGGAAAGGCCAGCTGGGGAGCTATGCACCTGTGGCTCAGAATGCCCGGCGCTCCTGTAGCCGCCGGTGGTTGGCTCTGGAGGGGTGGGTCTGCTATGTGGTTGTGCATGAACAGTAAACATGGAAACACCACCGCCACCATCTACACGATAGCAACTGTTTACTGTGTGCTAAGCACTTTAGATTTGCCATTGCACACCACCTCTCCAGCTCTTGGAACCATTTTTACATTTTCAAATAAGGCAGGAGGTGGGCTGGGAGTGACTGACAGGCAGAGCAGCAGGGTGGTGGGCATGGGCTCAGGAGTCAGACTGTCCCTGCTTCCACCACTCTGGGCCTCAGTTTTTCCATCTGTCAAATGGGAAATTATAGAAATACCTACCACGTAAGGCTATGGAAAGAATAAAATGAGTTAGAATGGGAAAATTTCTTGGAGCGCTGTTCAGTTCCATAAATGTTGAGAATTATTGTCACTTGTCATTGCCTCTGGTTACACAGCTAGTGAATAGAGAATTGGCATTAGGGTTCAGGCCTGCTCACACCAGCGTCCACGGGTGTGACCCCTATGTCATCTTTTGGGGGAGAAATGACATCTCAATGACATTGACTCTTCCAGGTTATGAACATGGTACATCTCTCCATTTATTTAAGTTTTCCTGGTGTTTTTCATTGTTGTTTTGTAGTTTTCAGCAGATAGAGCCTCATGGACTTTGAAAAGGTTTATACCTAAAAAGTTTATTTTTTTGGTGCTTTGGAAATAGCACTTTAACCATTTCTTTGTTTTCCAGTTGTTTACCACTAAGTGTATAAAAACACAGTTTTCTGTATATGACCTTACACCCTGCAACCTTGATAAACCCACTTATTAGCTCTTGTATGTTAAAAGAAAAATCTTCTGGAGGCCAGGTGTGGTGACTCATGCCTGTAATTCTGGCACCTTGGGAGGCTGAGGCAGGAGGATTGCTTGAGCCCAGGAGTTCAAGACCAGCCTGGGCGACATAGCGAGACCGTGTCTCTACAAACAACAACAACAACAATAACAACAACAACAACAAAAATTAGCCAGGTGTGGGGATGTGTGCCTGGGATCCCAACTACTTGGGAGGTTGAGGCAGAAGGATGGCCTGAGCCCAGGAGGTAGAGGCTGTGGTGAGTTGTAAGTGTACCACTGCACTTCAACCTGGGCGACAGAGTGAGACTCTGACCCCAAAAAATAATAATAATAATAAAAATAAATAAATAAAAACTCTGGAGATTTTTTTTTAATGTAGAAAATGATGTCAATAGAAACAATTCAAAGTCTTCCTTTCCAACCTATACATCCTTGCCTTAGTTCACTGGCCAGGACTGCTTGTACAATGTGAGAGTGGTATAAGTTGACTTCCTTATCTTGAACTCGATCTTAGAGCAAAAGCATCCAGTCCTTCACCATTGAGGATGTTGTTAGCTGTAGGGTTTTTTGTAGATGCCATCTGACAGCTTAAGGCATTTCCCTTCAATTCCTAGTTTGCTGAGAGTTGTTTTTTTTGTTTGTTTTTTTGAGTTGGAGTCTCACTCTGTCACCCAGACTGGAGTGCAGTGGCCACTCCGGGCCACCGCAGCCTCGACCTGCTGGGCTCCGGCGATCCTTCTGCCTCAGCCTTCCAAGTAGCTGGAACTACAGGCGCGCGCTACCACGTCCGGCTAATTTTGAGTTATTGGAGAGATGAGGTCTCGCCAAGTTTCCCAGGCTGGTCTCGAACCTGCGGGCTCAAGCTATCCACTCACCTCAGCCTCCCAAAGGCGCGGGATTACTGGCTGAGCCACCGAGCCCGGCTGAGAGTTGTTTTTTTTAAAAATCATGAATGGATATTAAATTTTGTCAAATGCTTTTCTGCATCTATTAACAGACCTCTTTAGTCTGTTGATGAATCATGTATTACATGAATAGATTTTTGAAAATTGAGCCAGCCTTGCATTCCCAGGGTAAACTCTAAGTAGTGATGATATTATCCTTTCATTTGTTGCTTGAATTTGATTTACTAATATTTTGCTGAAGATTTTTGTGTTTATGATCTTGAGGGAAAGTGGTATAGTTTTCTTTTTTTTATACTGTCTCGCCTGGTTTTGGTATTGGAGTAATGCTGGTCTTATATAAGGAGTGGGGACGTGTTTCTTTCTCTTATGTTTTCTGGAAGTGTCTGGGTTGAAGTTTTCCTTAAATGTTTGGTGGAAGTCTTCAGTGAAGGTGGTTGGGCCTGAAATTTTCTTTGTTGGAAGGTTTTAAACTTTATGTTCCATTCCTTTAGTAGTTACAGAGCAGCTCAGGCAGCACTGACTGCACAATTTCCAGGATTCATCATGATAATGTTCATTGTTGTCACTTGAAAAGGATGTGCATTTTTCTCTTTTTTGGGTTCTGTGTTGTATAAATGTCAGTTAAGTGAAGTGTTTGCTAGTGACACAAATTACCAAAGATGGTAACAGTAGCCATTAAACTTTTCTCCTGCTAATGAGTCTTTTGTCAGTTTAATTTGCAGACCCCAAACACTGGACCTAAGAGGGTAGAGGAAAGCATCTTCTCCCTGACATTGTATTTAGGCTATTTATACAATCTGTAATTATCAACATGGTTTTATTTAGGCCTACTGTCTTATTATTTATTTTCTTTTTCATCCTTCTGATTGTTGTTTCTCTCTTACCTCTTTCTTGTCTTCTTTAGCTTATCTAAATATTTTAAAAATTTCTTTTAATGTACTGATTCACTTCTGAGACTCTCTGTGTATTATTTTTAATGGCTAATCTGGAGATATAATGCACATCATGGAATCTTTCACAATCACTTGTATTTGTCTTTCTCCCTTTATCTGATAGTTGCCATAGATTGTGCATCTATGTACATTGAAACCCCACCAGACAGTTACTTTTGGTTTCTGTAGTCATACATATTTTTCAAAATATAAGGGGAGCAAAGATAACCTTTGATATTTACCCAGGCATTGATTCTTTCTGTTGTTCTTTCTTCACTCCCGAAGTTCCCCATTTCCCTCTGACATCATTTCCCTTCAGAGCAGGTCTGCAGGTGGTGAGTCCTCTTGGTTTCCCTTCATCCAAGAATGTCTTTTTGTTTGGTGGTTTTGTTTACTTTTTGTCTTTGCTTCTGAAAGACATTTTTTCTAGCTACAGAATTCTGTCTTCACAACTCCTCTCCCCACCCCCAGCACTTTAGAGGTAGTGTGCCATTGCCACCTGTCTTTCATAGTTTCTGATGAAAAATCTACGGTTATTAGAATTGTGATTTCCCTGTATGCAATGTGTCATTTTTCTCTAGTTTAAAAATATTTCTTCCTGGGTCAACCCCTTCGGGTTCCCTCTTGCTGTGGGAAGCTTTTCTGTCCTCAATAAATCCTGCTTTCTCACTTTCCGGCTGTCAGTGTGCCTCATTCTTCCTGGGCATGAGGCAAGAATCTAGACCCTGAAGAGCTGCAACCTGAAGAGCTGCAGAAGATCATTGGAGCCGAAAAGCCATGCACTCCAGAGGCTAGCTTGCTAGCCTATGGAGTTGGCTGAACCAGGAGAGCTGCCCGGAGAAGGTAAGATTCTGAAGCTGAGATACTCGGTGGGGGTTGACTTGCCAGCCCACTGAACCGGCAACACTCTCAGAACTTTGCTTGCCAGCCCATTAGAGCTGACACTTCCGGGGCTAGGCTTACCAGCCCCTCCAGTCTACCCTCTCTGGGGCTTGGTTGACTGACCCGTTGAACTGACACTCTTGAAGCCCTGGCTGACCTGAAAAATCCACATCAGTTTGAGGTTTTATGTTTAGGTCTTTGATTCATTAAGAGTTGATTTTTGTGTATGGTGATAGGTAGGGGTCTTGTTTTAATCTTCTGCATGTGACCAACCAGTTTTCCTGGCACCATTTCCTGAATAAGTTTTCCTCTCCCCAGTAGTTGCTGTTGGAGGCTTTGTCAAAGATAAGTTGGCTGAAAAATTGAGATTTTGTTTCTGAAATCTCTATCCTGTTCCATTGGTGTGTATGTCTCTTCTTGTACCAATATGGGGCTGTTTTGATTACTGTGGCCTTATAATAAAGTTTAAAGTCTGGAAAAAAAACTTTTCCCATCTTTTCTCTTTATTTTTCAGACTGAATAATTTCTATTGATCATCTTTGTGTTATCAGCTCTTTCTCTTGCCCACTCCTTTTTGCTGTGGAGTCCATCAATGATTTTTTTTTTCATTTCAAATAGTGTATTTTTCAATTCTAAAATTTCCATTTGGTTTTATTTTTGTAGTTTCTATTTTCTGCTGAGAACCTTTCCCTTTCTGTTCACTTCAAATGTGTTTACCTTTATCTCATAGAATATAGTTATGACCATCCTTTAAGGTCTTGGTGTGATCATGCCAACATCTGTATCATCTTGGAATTGGCATCTGTTGATTTTCTTTTTCTTTAAGAATTGGTCACATTTTCCTACTGGTTCCAGCATGTTGAGGAAAGCACCACAGTGGTCACCATGCAGTATGCCAAGATCCGAGCTACCAAGATGATGTTCACAGAGCTGAGATGTAAAGAGATCTCCAAGCACCCTTGGAGATTGACCTGGACTCGATGAGAAACCTGAAAACCAGCTTGGAGAACAGCTTGAGGGAGGTGAAGGCCCCCCAATGCCATGCAGATGGAGCAGTTGAATGGCACCCTGCTGCCCCTGGAATCTGAGCTGGCATGGGCCTGGACAGAAAGCCAGCACCAGGCCCAGGAGTACCAGGCCCTGATGAACATCAAGATCAAGCTGCAGGCTGTGATGGCCACCTACTGTCGCCTGCTGGTGAACGGGGAGGACTTCAGCCTCTGTGATGCCCTGGACAGTAGCAGCTCCATTCAGACCCTCTAAAAGACCACCACCCACAAGATGGTAGATGGCAAAGTGGTGTCTGAGACTCATGATACCAAAGTTCTGAGATGCTGAGGTGGTGGAGGCAGGATGCCCTTTGGGGGAGCAAAAGGCCAAAAAAAAGTTCAGAGGTTAAAAAAAGAGAGAATTGGTCACATTAACGTGATTCCTTGAATGTCAAAATAACTTTAGATTATGTCTTGGACATTCTGCATATTTGGGTGTGTAGACTCCGGGTCCTGCTAAAATCCTATGGAGAGTTTTCATTTTGTTTTGCTTTGCTTTAGTAGGGTTTCAGCCAGATTGGGTTCAGACTGCAAGTTCTGCCTCTCCTTCTGAGGGCTGTGATCCCACACTTGGCCAGTTTCAGGCCTTCACTGTGCTGCTTCATGTCTGTCCTGCATCTTTGCCACTTGTCTGAAACTTGGGGGGTGCTACTATCTTACTTGGGCTCTCAATGCCTTTGGTACGCAGCTTTGGGTCTCTCATGCATGTAAAGTTCACGGAGCCGGGCTAGGTGGCTCAGCCTATAATCCTGCGCCTTGGGAGGCTGAGGTGAGTGGATTGCCTGAGCCCGCGGATTAGAGACCCGCCTGGGCAACTTGGCGAGACCTCATCTCTACAATAAATCAAAAAATTAGCTGGGCATGGTAGCACGTGCCTGTACCAGCTACTTGGAAGGCTGAGGCGGAAGGATGCCGGAGCCCAGCAGGTCGAGGCTGTGGTGGCCAGGAACGTGCCACTGCACTCCAGTCTGGGTGACAGAGTGAGACTCCAATTCAAAAAAAAAAAAAAAAAGTTCACGGGAGAGCTAAGGACTGGTGGGGGTTTGGATGCAAAGGGAGTTTCTCCAGTCTTCCTCTCTTAACTTCCACCCCACCCCTTTTACCAGGGCTCCTTTTCATGGTTCCTCCTGTCAGAAAGATCAGGTTTCTCTTGGAATCTCGGCTGCCCATACCATTGTGCTACACAGCTCCATCTCAAGGACTGAGCCCAAGGGCAGAGGCACAAGAGAGAGGAGAAGAGGTGGGGCTTCCTCCTCCATATTTTCCAGCACACAGAGTGTCCCTCTCCCTGATTCCTCTGGTTAGAATGACGGGTCTTCCTCTGGAGTCTTAGGAGACCCTGCGGGGCCACACCCAGGACTCACTCTCAGCTCAAAGCCATGCAAGCGAAGAGGAGAAAACAGAAGGGTCACTTCCAAGCTTTGTCCTCTTGCCAGAATGCACCTGCTTCTGTTTACTTTTCAGAATCCTCATATAGTTGTGTTTGAATTGTACCTAGAGTTATAAGTTGTAATCGGTAGAAGAGAGAGGCTGTAATAGGTTTACTCTATTATGGATGGAACTGAAAGTCAGCTTAGTTTTCCCAGGATCATTCTGGCAGTGTTTTTGGGAACAGACTGAATGTGGGGGGAGAGGAGAGGGAGAGCTACCAGTTAGGAGGCTACTGCAATGGTCCAAGCAAGAGTGATGGCCGTCTGGGCTTCTGTGGTAGCCACAAAAGTGGTGAGAAGCAGCTGGAGTCTGGATGTTATCTGAAGGCTAAGCTGGCAGGATTTGCTGATGGGTTAATATGGGGATGTGAGAGAAAAAGAGGGATTAAAGGTAACTTGAGGGGTTTTTGGTTTAAGCAGCTGAATGGACTTGCCATTTATGTAGAAGGAGCGGCCTGGAGGGGGACGAAGGAAGGTGAGGAATTTGTTTCTGGACATGTTTTGTTAGAGATGCCCTTGCTCTTTGAGGGCAAGGACTAAACATTAGTCATTACTGTTTTCCCAGCATCATGCCTATCATGCAGTAGGCACGTATCAAGTGTTTTTTGAATGAATACATCAAAGATGAGAGGTGGCATGTGGGGTGCATGGAAGGGATGGCAGGGGGTGGAAGTGTATAGGCACACCACACTGGGCTTGCATGCCACGTAAGGAGCTTGGGCTATTTCTGGAAGGCAATGGGGAGCCACTGAGGGTTGTTAGCAGGGGAGAGCCATGATCAGTTTTCTATGTGAGAGAGACTCCTCCAGCAGCATTGTGGTGAATGAGTTGGATGGAGACACGAGTGGGCCGAGGAAGACCAAGAGGGCCCTGCAATGACCCCAGAGGGCCTGGAGGGTGAGGTGGGACTTGGAAACGGTTGGAAATGTTTGCCATGGTGGAGAGGAGGGCACCTCTGAAGTGTAAGGCGATTCTGGGGGAGAAGTGGGCTGTGGGCACTTATCTTCAGAGCTTCTGCCGCGTCTCTTCTGTCTTGCAGAGTTGGGAGCCCCTGAGGGAAGGGCCTTCTGTCCTCAGTGCCTCCCCTGTGCCCAGGACCCCAGCTCTGCCCCTGCCAAATCCTCAGCAGTGCAGGCAGGCAAGTGAGTGGAGTCTAGAAGGCAACCTGCCCCACCCCAGTGCAATCCAGGAGAGGCCAGAGTCTTCCATGAATGAGCTTGGCAAGTTTATTGAAAACCCAGGAACACAAAGAGCACACAAACAGGACCCACCCCGCTCACCCCAGACCCCTTGGAGCCTGCGGACACACACCCTGCGGCCGATGGGGCTGGGCTTCACACCACAGCAGGGGCAGGGGTACAGGGGACCCTGTGGCAGAAGCCCACCTCTTTACCCCCAGTTGGTGGACTCACAGACCAACTTAAACCAACAACCAACAACCCAGGAAGAGAAACATAAGCCAGCGAAGAGCCATCTTGGGGGACCGGGGACTCCTGGGCCACCAAGGACTGTGGAGCCTCTGGGTCAGGGGGAAAAGGAAAGGCCTGTCTCCTGCCAGGGAGAGGAAGAGGGAGGAAGCATAGGACATGGGCTGGGGTGCCTGCAGTGAGAACAGTCAACTCTCCAGTCTCCACATGCACGCAAAGCCTCTGTTCTTGTTGGCTTATGAACAGCTCAGCTCCTTTTCTTCCCAGGCACACTGATCGCTGCTAAGTATTGAGTCTGTATTTCTTCAGGTTGTTGCTGCATGGTGAAAAGCGTGGGAAAGCAGGATATCAGGAGTGAGAGAGAAGCCAGACTGGCCGGGGCTGCGGATGGATCGTCCACACGGTCGAAATAGCCCTCCAAGAGGACATGGGGCCAGGCAGAGCAGCCCTTGGGAGAGCTGGGGGTTGGCTTCCTGCAGGAGGGGGTGCTGGAAACCCTCAGGCCCAGAGTCCACGTGCCTCGGGGGCGGAGCAGGAGACCCAGAGCTGGTTCTTCGGGGGCAGCGGTGGTCTGGCTGGGCTCTCAGTACTTGGCGCGGCGGGAGGTGGAGGTGGACACGAAGCGCACGCTGGACCCGCGGCTTCCGCGGCCACCGCTGCAGCTGCTGAAGGTCCCCTCGGTGGGCAGGGGGCAGGACACACTGGGGGCGCAGGCCTCGTCCACCAGCACGGAGCCCCCTCTGGCGCCCGCGCTCAGCAGGTCTCCGCCTGCCAGGCCCAGCCGGGCCCCGCCCAGGCTGGAGCCGCAGGAAGTCAGGACCCCGCTGGAGAAGGTGACCCCGCCGCGGGAGAGGGCGGAGCTGGAGACCAAGGGCTCGGGCCCGCACAGCACGCCGCCCCGGGAGCTGCTCACCGCTGCGGGAGGGAGGGAGGAAGACGGGCGTCAGGGAGGCTGCCCACTCCAGACTCCAGTCCTCCATGCCCTCCTGGGCTGCACCCCCCGGGGGCTGGGGGACTGATGGGCGGGCAGGGCTTGTGGCATCTGGGGAAGTGTTGTCTACACAGTCAGCATTCGTTCCCTTGTCCGGGTGGCTCAAAGACTGTGACTACTCTAAAATCATCCTGTCGGGCGCGGTGGTTCACGCCTGTAATCCCGCACTTTGGGAAGCGGAGGTGGGAGGATCGCTTGAGCCCAGGAGTTCCGAGACCAGTCTGGGCAACATAGCGAGACCCCATCTCAACACAAAAAATAAAAAAAAAATTATCTGGGTGTGATAGTGCACTCCCCTAGTGCCAGCTAATCAGGAGGCTGAGGCGGAAGGATTGACTGAACCCAGGAGTTCCGGCTGTGGTGAGCCATGATCCTACCACCGCCTTTCAGCTTCGGCGACAGAGTGAGACTCTGACTCAAAACAAAGCAAAACAGAAAACAAACCTCCCCCCACAACAAAACATCCAGATTAAAATGGAAGCATTCAGCCAATTCCCCAGATGTTTGCACGTTCCCTAGGCTGACTGTTGTCTATACTCGTATATGGCTAAAAAGTCTGGTCAGGGTGTGTGGACAGGTAGTGAGATGGACTGTCCAGACAGCTGAACAGCTACCGGGCTTTTTTCTTCTAATTGCATTATGTCCCTGGGTGGTTCCCACATTTCCCCAACCCAGCACACACTAGTTCTTCAACACCGCTCCCCTGATGCTCTGCCTCTGCTCTTGTAGCCCTCTGCTGCCCACTGGGCCCACCCCCACACCCCAGGACTCTTGCTTAGACCAGCCCCATCTGTAGTCGGCACCCTCTTTCCTGCCCTCTCCTCTTACCAGCATCCTTCCTGCTGGCTGTGGTCTCTGCTCAAGCTTGATCACCTGCAGACAGCCTCCCCTACCCGCCACTGGGGGCGCTCTCTTCCAGGTATATGCAGCTCTGGCTGTCTGAGCTACCCAGGTGCTTCTGGATTCAGAAATCTGGGTTTGAATTCTTTCTAGCTCTGTGAGTTCTAGCAAACCACGTATTTCCTCTGGGTGGGAAAGATGAGGATGCTAATACCTGCTCCGTACCCCAGGGATCCTTCCAGGATTGGGTTGGCATTGGTTAGGACCCATCTACTCAAGAAGGGTATAATCTGGAGAGCAGGGGCTGGGTCTTGCCTTGCCTGTGCCTCCTGCGTGCTTTGGGTACATTCAATACTTTGAGTGTCTGGTGGCAGCAGCAGGGAGACTTGCATTCAGCCTTGTCATCTTCCCTGCCATCGGGAGATGAGGGTCCTCCCTGGCACAGGGCTGTCTGTCCCTTCTAAGTCCCCGAGAGTCAGCAGAAGGGCTGACCGTCTTCTAGAACCCTCTCTCACCTGTAGACCCTGCAAACCTTTGTGACTGCTGCTCTGGCGAGATCTCAGACCTCAGCTAAGGAGCTGTTCCCAGTCAACGGGCCAGGTGGTCCCAGCTCCCCTGACTGTCATGGCCAGACCAGATCTCGGAAGCCTCCTGACCCCAGTGTGGGCCTGAATGTGAAGCAGATTTGAAGGGGAGGGAAATGGGTGAAGAGGAGAAGATGTTAGCTTCTTACATATGTTTACTGGTCCAACACCTTCACAGATCCTGGAAAGGGGAAAGAAGAAAAGTCATTTCACATGCAAGGTGGTGCCCTGAAACCTATGTGCAAGAAAAAGGGCTTTCTTGTCCCAGCGGACCAGTGGTCTCACCCCTGGTTGTACACACATCCCAGAGCTTTGAAACACTGCATGTTCCTAGATCCTATCCCAAAATTATTAAAGTATTTGAGGAAATGTATTATTATTAGTTTTGGCAAACTAACCAACCAATGACAAACTTGTCTACAAACTTTGAGGGGCACAGAGCTACAGCCTTCTTCTTCTTCTTTGTTTCTTTTTTTTTTGAGTTGGAGTCTCACTCTGTTGCCCAGGCTGGAGTGCAGCGGCATGCTTACAGCCACTGCAGCTTTGACTTGCTGAGCTTAAGTGATCCTTCCACCTCAGGCTTCAAAGTAGCTGGAACTATAGGCACGCCACCACGCCCGGCTGATTTTTTGATTTATTGTAGAGATGAGTTCTCACCAAGTTGCCCTGGCTGGCCTCGAACCCCTGGGCTCAGGCAATCCTCTTTCCTCGGCCTCCCAAAGTGTTGGGATTACAGGCGTGAACCACCACGCTTGGCCCTACAGCCTTCTTCTAACATCCTAATAGGGGCAACCCAACTCATGCTTGCAGAAAAGCCATCGTCACCCCAGAGATTGCTCATTTTCGCAATTCTTCACCAGGCCTCCTCCCTTGACTTAGTCTTCCTGGGTGCCAAGTCTGACTCCAGTCCCTCCTGCTGTCCCCAGAGTGCTCACCGGCTCTCCTCGCCCTCCAGAAGGCGCCTGTAGGTGGCGATCTCGATGTCCAGGCCCAGCTTGGCATTCATCAGCTCCTGGTACTCACGCAGCTGTCGCGCCATATCCTGCTTGGCCTGCTGCAGAGCGGCCTCCAGGTCTGCCAGCTTGGCCTTGGCGTCTTTGAGGGTCACCTCACCCTGCTGCTCAGCCTCGGCCACTGCTGCCTCCAGCTTGGCACGCTGTGGGGAGTGCAGTGTGCAGGTAGGCTTTGGTGGCAGTCAGGGGATCCCTGGGGTGGGGCTGGGGGGTTAGAAACACTGCCCCTCCTGGTGCGGACATTGCCTGGTGCCAAGCCGGGGATGGACCCCATGGCGGCTGCTCTACCAGGCACTGGAGATCCTGTAGTTTGACGTCACCAGGGTGCAGTGCGAAGCATTGCTTTTCTTTGGTTTCCATCCTCACTGACTTTGCCCTTCTTGATTTCTGCTGCCCCAGATCTTGGGGTCTGGAGGGTAAACCTAGTCTTTCGTCTCACCTCTCACTTGGTCTGCCCCAGCGCTTTCTTTCCATATGGAAGTGCTCCTTTTTTCCATATTTTCCTCCTTCAGGAAGCCTTCCTGGACTTAATCCCCCTTTCCTCTGTTTCTGGGTCTTGGTGGTTTTTCTCACCTCATCAGACTTGGGTATCCCCAGTGCTCGGGTCCCTGTCTCCCCCCTTTCTGGGCTTCTCTCATTTCCTTTGCCCACCTGAGCCTTGGCGTGCTCAACCTCTGTCTTCAGCCTCTGGATTAAGCGGGTCAGTTCGTTGATCTCGTTCCGCGTGTTGCGCAGGTTGTCACAGTGTTGACCAGCCGTCACCTGCATCTCTTCATACTGGGGGAGAGGAGAGCATTTTGAGGTTCAAAAGTCAAGTCAAGGCCACAATCCCCACTGAGTTGGGGTCCTCAGGAGTCTTACCCTCAGGGCTACCCACATCTCTTCCCCAGCCTCCCCCTGCCCACCTTGGTCTGGTACCAGGCTTCAGCGTCAGCCCGGCTGCGCCTGGCCACCTCCTCATACTGGGCCTTGACTTCAGCAATGATCCCGTCAAGGTTCAAGTCCCGGCTATTGTCCATCTTCACGATGACCGATGTCTCTGAGATGTGTGATTGCAGCAGTTGGATTTCCTGTGTTGGAGAATCAGAGAGACAGATGAACTCAGAGTCCCATTCAGGAGCTAGCACTGTGCCACAGGGGGCCCAGGAAGTGGTGGCAGGGGCAGAGAGCTTTGTTCAGTGGCCCAGAGGAAAGCAAGACCATCTAAATCAAGGGCAAAGATAGGACTGAGAACCATCTCAGTTCGACTTAGAACCTGGATGTACTTGGACACATCCCTTTAACACCCTACCTTGCTTAGGTGAATACTGAAACCACAGAGACCTAGGAATGAGGTGGACGGGAGTGGGAGCCGTGCTGGGGCTTAAACTTTTCTTTGGATTATCCACAGTGTGGTTGTGCTGGCCATGGGCCATCGAGAGCTGACATTATTCTAGAGCGCTGTGGGCTAGGAATTCCTGTATCCTAAGTCCCTAATAGAACTAGGGGTGTTGGAACTGGCATAAGGTGAGCGCTTCAGAGGGGCCTTTCCTCATCATTTTCACTCAGAGCTAGAAATTCAGCTCTGGCTGGGTCCAGATCAGAGCAAAAAGATCGCTTATGAGGCAAAGGCTTGCTATCAATTGCTGGTTTGGCTAATTAGGTCAAGCACATTTTTTTCTTTCTTTCTTTCCTTCCTTTCTTTCTTTTCTCTCTATTTCTCTTTCTCTCTCTCTTTCTTTCTTTTGAGTCGGAGTCTCACTCTGTCACCTAGGCTGGAGTTCAGTGGCACACTCACGGCCACCCCAGCATCAAACTGCTGGGCTGTGGCGATCCTTCTGCCTCAGCCTTCGGAGTAGCTGGAACTACAGGCATGCACTACCACACCCAGCTAGTTTTTGTGATTTATTGTAGAGATGAGGTCTCACCAAGTTGCCCAGGTTGGTCTCGAACCCCCGGGTTCAGACAATCCTCTTGTCTCTGCCTCTTAAAGTGCTGGGATTACAGGATGAGCCACTCCGCCCAGCCAGCACATTTTTTCTTACCTCTCTTGGCAAATCAGTTTTTCCAGAGGCTTCTGGTCAGTCCCTAGAAAATGACATTTCTAGACCTTGATCTTTAATTGGTCATTAAGGAGTTGTATCATAGATCCAGGGAGTTTCTCTTAAACTGGAGTCAGCCTACTGAGAGTCTTGCTCACCTTGTCCTCTCCATTCACAGATACGTCAGCGCATGGCACGTGTAGGTTTGAGTGGAAGGGAAGGGATATGGTACCAAAGGTTTGAAAACATGCTGGCCCAGAATAAGCCCTCAGGGAGTCCATGCCAAGCACTGATCTCCTCAGATGCCTTAGAGGTGAGCCCTCACCTCCATGTAAAGAGTTTTCAGAAAGTCGATTTCCTGAATGAGGGCTTCCACGTTGGCCTCTAGGTCAGACTTATTCAAGAAAGCCGTGTCCACATCCTGTACGAAAGAGAGAAGGAGAAATACTCATGACCTGGCTGCTGTTTCACCTTCTACCTAGGCAGGGCCTGGGGATGGGTGGGAAGACTGGGCCACTTCCCATGGGTGCTCATAGGTGGCAGAGTCACTGGGTGGAAGACAAGCTTCGTGACTGTTGTTCTTCTCCAGACGAGAATGTGAAAACTCTCCTGGTGGCTGCTGGCTTAGTGAGAGGCAAGGAACATCTAGATAATCCAAGACCCTCAGGTCACCTTTTCAAACTTCTGCTCTCACACGACCCAATCCTGAATAACTGAAGCCCAATCAGAGCTCCATAGGGAAGCTGTCATGATCTCAGGGGTTCTGCTGTTTCGACGTGAGTGGTCTCAGACACCACAGAGCTGCCTGGGAAGTTTTTCCTGGGGTCTCGAGGACACCTGCCCACCTTGAAGAGAGGTTTGCCTGGCCTGCTGTTGTCTCTTACCTTCTTCAGAGCCACAAACTCATTCTCGGCATTGGCCCGGAAGACCACCTCCTCTTCATACCTGGGGTGATCGAGATTGAGAGGACAAATTCTCACTCTGAACTGAGGGTCAGTCACTCCCAATTCCACAATGACCCACTCAGGACCTCTCAGTCCACCCAGAAGCATGGCTCCCTGTGGCTGTCTGCTTGCTGCCATCCTCTCTGGTCTGTCTTTGAAATATTTTCTGACCCGGTGCCCCTCAGTTTCTCCAAAGCCCTCCAACTTTCTCAGCCTGGATTTGGGGTCTGGAACTCTGGTCCGTTGCTGTGCTCCTCTGACAGAAATGACCACAGAGGAAGGAGGACCCAACTGAATGCTGAACATGGGCACCTGTTTCCTCAGGAGGGCTTCCTCCTCCCTCTTCAATATCACGGTCTCCCAGCCCCCTCCCCAGGTTTAAAATGGGAACCGGCATTCAATCCTGATCCTTCCAACTTCCCTCGTCTGAGCTCGGAGACCAGCCTATGCCTGTCCTCGGTCTGTGCAAGTCCAGGTAAAACTCACTTCTTCTTGAAGCCCTCAAGGATATCCTGCATGTGGTTCCTCTCAGCTTGGAGCCGGGCCTGGTCGCTGACCTGCGCCTCCAGCTCCCTCCGCAGGGTGCTGATGTAGCCCTCGAAGAGGGGCTCCAGGTTGCTCCGGACGCACTTCTGCTCTTGGAGGAAGCTCCACTTGGTCTCCAGAAGCTTATTCTGCTGCTCCAGGAACCGCACCTAAATCCACAGGGGCAGAGGACAGGCGCTTGAAGTGCCCGAGGGGGGCATCCGCCCCGAGCGGCTCTCAGATGGCCAGTGGGGACTCAGTCACGTGCCCTTCCTCCTCAAACTCAGCAGGAGCTGGAAGGCAAGTCTGCGACCCCTCCACGCCAGCCAGTCTTAGGTACAAATGGAAGCTTGTGGCCCACGGCCCTTCAGCATCCTGTCCTCATCTAAGAAAGGGGCAAGTGGCTCATCGGGAAGTTGGAAAGACCGATCCTGCCTTAGACGGGGCCTGCTTGTATCTGAAAATGGATGCCCACCATCCCCGGTGGAGAATGTAAAGACATTCAGGGTGGGATGTCATTCTAGGAGGTGGGAATTCTCGGATTGGAAGTTCTACCCAGTGTCTCACTACTCCACCTGCTGAGATGTGCCGAGTTGGAAGAGAATTTAGAGAGCATTTGCTCCAATCTCTCGTTCTAGAGATGAAGAGACTGACACTCACAGAAGTGACCCTCCCTTCTCAGACACAAAGCATCCCATCTCCATGGAGATATGGCTGTGGGATGTCAGCCTCTGTGGGCTATCCACTTCTTGGTTCCCTTGTCTCAGCCTGAAGACCAGTGATGACTGGCGGGCATCCTTCCCCCGTTTCCCTCAATCTAGGCAACTTGTTGAATCTTGACGTCCCTTCGGGGAGAGGGGTCTGAATTATTTGCTTTTTATACAAAAATGACTCGGCTCCATTCTCTACTTTCCTAAGCCTTAACAGATAAGACCACTCGCCTCAGAAATAATGGACCCCCTCATAAAGAACTTGAGGATCTCAAAGGATGAAACCTTTGAAGCACGCGCTAGCCAACACATGGCTCAAGTCCTAATGCTCGCAGTCCTAATGCTCACAGCACCTTTGGGAGGTGCTTCGAAGGGACCACATGGTATGCCTCAGTTTGCCCTGATGCTCTCAGATTGGGCTGGATGTTTCTCTTTCCTCTGGAGACATCACCACTGTCTCAGTCTATCCCCCATATCATTTGCTCTGCACAGTCCTTGCTGTGCAGCAGAGCAACCCAGAAATCCCACTGCAATGCCCTGGGCGGACACCTGAAGGATGGGGTCAAGGTCGATGTCCTAGAGCTGGGCCAGTTCTTTTAAAGGGAAAGTGTGCTCCGGTGCATTTTAGCTGTCCTCAGCCTAGAGCTAGACATCCAGCTGTCGTAGATACCTTGTCAATGAAGGAGGCAAACTTGTTGTTGAGGGTCTTGATCTGCTCCTTCTCATCCTTCTTCACCCTCTGGGCATTGGGGTCAATCTCCAGGTTGAGGGGGGTCAGCAGACTCTGGTTGACAGTCACAGCCGTGATAGATGGGGCTGTGGGGACTCCAAGTCCTCCAACTCTGTAGCTGAAGCCAGGGCCGCCGAAGCCAGGGCCTCCAAAGCCAGGGCCGCCAAAGCCATAGCCAAGGCCACTGCCAGTCCCAAACCCCAGACCAACGGCACTGCCGGCCCTGAGCCCCAGACCAACACCGCTCCCATCACCAAAGCCAAAGGCCATGCCACCGCCAGCGCCAAAGCCGATTCCACAATGGACCCGCCGAGGGCCGACGGCTGCCATCCGGGGCGAGTATGATCCATAGGTGACACTCCGACTACCAAAGCCGCCAAGGCCCTGGAAGCTGGGTCCGCTCCTGCAGGAGACGGTGCTGCCCCGGAAGCAGTTCAGGCTCTGGGGGGTCACTGCCGAGCAGGAGCTGAAATTGCCCACCCGGCGGCCGGAGTTGGCTCGGTAGGAGCGGCAAGACATGGTGGCTTCCTGGGCGAGAGCAAAAGAGCAAGTGGAGAATGGGCGAGCTGGAGCTGGGAGTCCCTCTGAGGCCCGTGGATCCCTGTCACCCTTTTTATGTGTGTGGTGATCTGAGGCTTGGCCTTATAAAACCGAAAAAAGCCATTTGCAGGCATTTATGAGCTTGGGTAGTTAGCAGAAACTCTTCATGCCTATAACCTTGACAATGAGCTAACTCAGACACACCTATTCTCATCAGGATGGGGCTGTACCATCAAACTCATAAACATTAAAAACACATCAACACATAGACATGACAAGCCTCTTTTCCCCCATCAGTCCACCACAATTGCCATTACGGGGACCTTAATTTGCTTTGGTCATAAACGCAATGGGCTTTTTCACTGCAAGTGTGGCTAACCACCGGAAAGTTAGGATGGTAACAGACGCGGCAGAAGGCCCAAAGGGGCGCATTTATGAAAATATACCCCCCTAAAGAGAGGGGGAGTGTGTGCCAGAAAGAGACAGGGTCTGCAGAGCTCCAAGGAAGGAATGAAGTGGAGAGCAAACAGTCAGTCTATTACATCCCTGCAGATACATCAGATAATCAGAAAATCCTTTGTAGTGTTTTATCTAGCCTTCACGACAGATAGGTTTGGCTGTGTGTACAAGACTGGAATGTACAGTAAAGCTTATTTGGGCTAGTGTAGACGCATCTTTGAGTTGAGACGCTCAAAGGATATTCATTCATTTGGGTTCATTAAACAATTATGGAGGGCTTACTCTGTACCAAGCAGTGTGCTTAATGCCCAAGGTACAGACTAAAAAGAGGGTCTCTATTCTTGTGGTAGTGGGGGAAGATTTACCTTTTTTTTTCTTCTTTCTTTTTTTTTTTTTAAATAGGGTCTTACTCTGTTACCCAGGCTGGAGTGGAGTGGAGTGATCATAGCTCACTGTTGCTTCAAACTCCCGGGTTCAAGCTATCCTTCCATGTCAGCCTCCTGAGTAGCTGGGACTACAGGCATGCACCACCACACCAGGCAGATTTATCTCGAGTATGTCCAGCAGTTGACACTTCTGTGGCATGAATTGAGGCCCAAGCATTGTTAATGATTTGGTCTGTGTGGAAATTAACTACATGATTCTGGTTCCCCAAAATGTACAATGGGGCTGATTTACAGTCCTGTCCACATGGATTCCCTGAATTATTGATACATCTTGGGTTAGGATAGAGAGACACAAAGCAAGAATCATCTGAGCAGAATACGAAACCTCTCAGCAACTGGATATTGTTATCATGGTTACTAATGCAGATATTTCAGGACCCAGAGACAGGCTGGTGTCTACCCTTTCTGTCTAGTGTATCTTGGGCCTGGGGCATCTCATGTTTGGCTGGATGCTTGGCAGTTCTTTGGGAGGCTTGGGATTCTACTTGGAAGGGAATGGGTGCTTTTGACCAGATGTATCCAGCTCAGATGAGCACTACTTTCTATTTCTAGCTATCAGCCATATGTCTGAGGGGGAAAACAAGCAAAAAAAAATGCTAACAAGAGAACATTCTTGTCAAGGTCACTGGTGGCTCTGTGTTAAGTTCAGTGGTCTGTTTTCAGCCTTCATGTCTTGTGACTTCTCAGCAGTACTGGTCATAGTCAGCCCCTTCCCATGAATCACTTTCTTCTTTTGATTTTTAGACACTGAACTCTCCCTCTATCCTGCCACTCTTTTCAGTCTTCTTAGCTGGTTTCTCCTCCTGTCCCCAACCTCTAGACCCTGCAGAGTCTCTGAGACCTGTTCTCACCTTCAGACTCATTCCCTTGGTGATATCATACAGACACACGACTTTAAATGCTATCTGCCCATGAATGATTGCCAAGGCCTATCTCCACCTCAGAATCCCGCCCCCTGCACTTCACACATGCATTTTAATCAATATCTCTGTTTGGCTATCAGACAGGCATCGCCAACTGAAGACAGTCGTTCCTCAGTATCCATGGGGGATTGGTTTCAGGACCCCTTGCGGATACCAAAATCCAGGGATGCTCAAGTCCCTGATATAAAATGGCCTGGAATTTGCATGTAACTTACACACATCCTCCCGTATCCTTTAAATCACCTCTAGATTATTTATAATACAAGGTAAATGCTACGTAAATAATCTTAATACTATACTGTTCAGGGAATGATGAGGAAAAAAAGTCTGTACTTGCTTAGCATAGACACAATATTTTCTTAAGAATATTTTTAGTCCATGGTTGGTTGAACCTATGGATGCAGAGGGCCAACTTTATATCCAAACAATTCTCCTAATTGTTCCTATTCAATATGCCCTGCTTGCCAACCTCACTATCTCTGCAGTTGCTCAGGCAACTCCTGGAGTCATCCTCTGTCTTTTTTTCCAGTATCTCAGATTCAATCCATTGGCAAATTCTCCCTTCAGAACATACCCAGGCTGCTACTCCTTCCCACCATCCTTGCCTCCTCCCCACATCCCGCCTAAGCCCATTGCTCCCGCCAGGATCCACTGAACCATCCTCGCAGCTGGTATCCCAGCCTCCTCCCTCACCTCTTCAGACTCTTCTTAGCACCACAATCAGACGATCCTTTGAATACATGCTAGAGCATCATGTCACTTCTGTGCTCAAAGCCCTCCCATGGTTTCCCAGAGTCAGTGCCTTGTAGGATGCTCCCCCGTCCCTGACCTCACTCCCTCCACCTGTCCTGCTGTGCACTCTGTTCCCTGCTCCTGCCTTCTGGAGGTCCATCCGATAGGCAGGAAGACTCTTGCCTCAGACACTCACCTCCTAGCTGTTTTTTTACCCTCAGTTAGCCACCTGGCAGGTTCCTCAGCTCTTCTAGGGCTTTGTTCATAGGTTGCCTTCTTTCCCCTCTTGGGGTTCTGACCCCACGTCCTGCCTGGCTTCCTGTCCTGCTTCCTTCTCTCCCCAGCACTTGAGCCACCCATGGGTCCTGCCCCGCATGGGTTTGCCTGCTGGTGTTCTGCCTGGGTAGAGCAAACACTGCAGGAGGCAGGCCTTGCCCATGCCTTTTGTCCTCCTGGGGTCCTCAGGGGTTAGAGCAGTGGGGTGTGTGGTGGGTATGCGTATTGTTTTGTTGAGTGAATGAATACACTGCTAAGATTAAAAGCAGGAGGAGAAGGGAGCAAGGAGTATACAGGAGAGAAATTCAGGCATTTGGTTTGCAGATTCTTTAGGAAAAGGAGACTCCAGGCTCCCAAACGGATAGGGCTGGCCCTGGTCTGGGAGAGGACTGTGGTGTAGACACTTGAGAGCACACAGGAGAACCAATCCAGTTTGCCCTCCCGCTGCAGCCTCTTGGGGAGTCTGAGTCCAGCTGCTGGAAGGAGAGGACATTCTACTTCTCCGAGACCAGCAAGGGTTTCCAGAAGATTGGGGAGGAGACCAGAAAACCCCCTGTGGAGGTGAAAGGGGGAGGGAATGAGAGGAATGGCCTGGAGATCATCAGTTGGGGACAGAAGACTTGATACTGATTTTGGAGTCACATGGACTGGGGTGTGACCAGTATTGCCACCGACCAACAGCGTGATCTTGAATACTGAGGCACCAAGAGCAGGGTGGTGGCAAGGTTCTGCTCCAGGCGTTGGTGCTGCATGCGGGGTGCTTATCTGTAGAGGGCTTACAGACACCACGCAGCCCCCCAGCAGCCAGCCTGCTTTTTACGCTTGCCATGTGCTGGCCCTTCTTGATAATGTTACTGGTCACTCCCCATCTGTGGTATACCAGTGACCTCGGGACATTGTTTAGGCTCTAAGCCTCAGTTTCCTGGAATTACACCTACTTCATCCCATCTCAAGGACAAAATGTATGTTATCTTGGCTGTGCGCTGTGGGGTACCTGGCAGCTGGCTGGGCTCTCCACTTCTCCCTCCCCTGTCCTCCCTCCCACCATCCCTTTTCCTCTCTGTTTTGTACAGCCTCCCTTCACTCCTAAGCAGTCACCCTGGTTCCCGCCCAGCTGCCCCTTCCCACTCCAGTGTCGTTCATACCCCATGAGCCATTCCCAGGCTGTCCCATGTCCCAGCTTCCCTCCACCCTGACCAGGCGGGGTGGGGCAGGGGTAATTGGACCCAGTCAAGCAAAACCCCTGTTCTGGGATGAGCTGTCACCATCAGCAGTTTACAGCTCTGATGTGTTATTTCGCCAGACGACGCATCATACAACCCTCGGCCGGTTTTTGGGGGGTGGCAGGTGGAGACAGGGGGAGGAGTGGCCCTGGCAACTCTGGGCTGGAGGTTTTGCTGTGGCGACAGTTTCTGCTTGCTGTTGTCAGTCAGTCTGAGAGTAATCCTCTGATCTGCCCGCTGAGCCCAGGCTCTACTGTGGTGTCACTGTGTGCTGGCTGCTGGGTCATCACGATGCTATCTGCTGAGTCGGGAGGAGGGAGAGATGCTGAGGAGGGGAAGGGAGGAGTGGGGGTGTGAGGGAGGGGCCCTCCCCGTTGGCCTAGCAGGGTCTGGGAGCCCTGCCGGGTATGTGCGTGGGAAGGGGAGGATGGGGGAAGCCCCATGCTGAGAAGGCTTCCTCGGAGTGCCTTTTGTTTTGCCCCAGGACGAGTCTGTGCTGGAGAGAGGCCCTGGCTGGGGAGGTTCTCATGCTGAGACCTGCCCCTGCTGGGAAAGGAAGCCCAGGAGTTCCCCCCACCAACCTTTCACCCCCTCCACTTGCAGGAGCCAGGTGGGGAGGGGAGGCTGAGCCCACCCTTGCCAGGACCACCTGCTCTGCCCTCTCACATGAGTGAACACTCCCACCCAGGGAAATGAAGCGCCCTTTCTTGTTTGGCCTTCCAGGAAGGATGATTTTTTTTTTCAAGGTTGAATCAAATGCCCCACCCAGCTGTCACCTGTTCAAAGTGACAATGTTACTCTTGGTGGGCATCTAGGTCAGTTCACCTCTTTATCGGGTGCTGATGAGTGCCCGACATGGCACTTAGGTATGGAGAGGGCTGGGACAGTTTCTCCCTTCTGTGGTTTTAGTGACCCCCTAAGCTCCCCGCCTCGGCTCATGGTGCCATTTCTGGAGCCTCTGCCCAGTTCAAGCCTGTGCCAGGATTCTTTCTGGGTGCTGACTGACCCCGGCTGGAGAATGGCAGTAGTGGGTGGGGCCACAGATGTGATTGGTGTGAGGAAGGGTCATTGGGGATACCCAAGGGACCAGGGGAGAAAGGAGGGGACTTTTGGGGGAGAAGAGAGGCTGGGGGAGGACGCAGGAGGGAGAGGGACAGGGCACAGGACACGTTCTGTGGGGACAGACGCAGAAACGAGATCATTTCAGGTCCTCTCACGCCTCTTCAAGCTGGCCCCCATCCTATCCTGGCTGGGATGCTCTGAAGAGGCTGGAATCTGGCTTCTCCAGGCCAAGTCGAATGTGATGAGGCTCTGGCTTGGTGCAAACAGGTCTCTGTGTCTTGCTGAGGGCAGGGGCTGGGCCTGTTCCTCCTGCCTCCCAGCATCCAGTGCAGGGCTGGCCCTAGGAAGTATTTGCCAGGTTGAGTGGAATGTGGACATCTACCTTGAGTCATCTCCTTCTAGGGAAGGAGGGGAGTCCCTGAGGGATTCTCTGGGGGGGGGAGTGGGGAGGGTGTGTCCCGGCTTCTGTGCTGAGGTCCTCACTCCTGGGGTGAGCTGTGCATATCCATGGAGCCAGGCAGACGTTCACCAGCAACCCAGACACTGTGGAATCGAAGTCCCAAGGGGATGGCCGCCAGGCCTGGAGCCCACTTCACAGTAGGGTGGGGAATCTCCCTCCCCTCTCCTCCTTTCTTCTCACCTCGGTCAAAACACCGAAGACGTGGGGTGTTTCTGGACCTTGGGTCCGTCTAGGGGATGTAGGTGGGGGTCGCCTTGGGATCTCTTGCTTTTTGCTGACTCCGGGACAGAGTGTCCCTGAGTTATGAGTCAGCAATGAGCTTAGCTGGCACCAGGGCCAGGTCCACAGTGAAGGCTTCTAGTGGGAGCCTGGGTTCTCAGGCCCTGGGACCCCGGGGCCCCTGCCCTCCCTCCCTGTGTGTGAATGTGTTTTCCTGTGTATCCAGTTCCCACCTGATGATACCCTACCAGGGGCCCCAGTGAGCTTCCTACTCTGATAGTTCTTCCACTGTCAGGACTCCGGCTTGCCTACCACCCCTCCTGTGAGCTTCCGGGGCCTCATGACTAAGGTGGGACCCTCAGGTCTGTCTCCTGTGGCCCTCACAATCCTCACATATCATGTTGTGTTCCAGGTCTGTATTTCCTGCTAGACTGTAAGCCCCATGAAGTGTGGGGCCAGGACCTCATTTTTTTATTATAGCCTTATTGAAAAATAATTTACATTATGGTGGAATTCGCTTATTTAAAACGTGGCACTCAATGACTTTTGGTATGTGCAACTACCACCACAGCCAATTCTAGAATCTTGTCATCACCTCTGGAAGAAACCTTCTGCCATGACTCCTTGAACTCCTTCAGCCCCTGGGCTCAAATCATCCTCCCGCCTTGGCCTCCCAAAGTGCTGGGATTCTAGGTGTGAGCCACCATGCCTAGTTGGACTTTCCTGTGAATGGAATCATCTCACAGGTGGATGTTAGTGACTGGATTCCTTCATTTGGCGTAATGTCTTGTTCACCACTGTATCACCAGCCCCTGGGTGGCCTGATCCATGGCAGGTACTTGGTAAATACAGATTGAGAGAATGAAAAAGTGAAGGAAAGCGTTTCTGGAATATGCTGCCCACGAATAGCTCTAGACAGCCTCTCTCTGACCCCCTTCCTGAGCACAATCGTTAGTGGCTTCTTATGGCTTGTATGCTCGTTGGCATTTGTTATTTATGGTTCCTTTGTGGGGCGGAATGTTCCTTCAGGGTTAAGAGGATGTCTTAGTCATCCTAGGATCACCAGCCTTGGATGCAGGGCTTGGGACAGAATCGGTACTCTGCGGGAAGCTGGGGCAGGGGGAGTCATCCCAGCTCTCAGGAAACGGCAGCCCTGGGGGAGAAAGCCCCTGAGGAAGGGCTGTTTCAGGAGATTAGTAAGGCACCGAGAAGGATGCTGAGGCCTCGCAGAGGGTGAACTTGCAGCAGCCCAATTTCCAGGTCGTGGGGCTCTCTACAAGGGGAGAGGAGACTGACCCTCCTCCCTCAATGGGCTGCCACTGTCTTCACCCCTTTTTCCAGGCCGGGACTGTCCAGGCACTAGGAATGGTCAAGGGCAGGGGATAGAGCCCAGGGCTTGAGGGCTGCTGAGTCTAGACATGACAGAGGACCCCATGGGATTTTTTTAAAAGGATGCAGCGAGGTGTTTATGTGCAACAGACATGTGGTTTTTGACGTGGCAAGTGACTTGAGCACCACTGGGCTGTGATGTGGTGCCGTTTGTAGGTGTGCTCTGTATGGAGCCATATTTATTTCACCAGCCACCTGCAAGTCACTTACATGTTGTTTTCCCTTTTGTATAATAATATTCATTTCCATTCCCACACCACACCTCCCGTCCCCAGAGACTCTGCTCACGGGTCCCCCCCACAGTCTTATCACACCCCCCTCCCCCGTCCCCGCAGAGCAAGATGAAGAATCCTGTTTCTTGTAGCCTGGAAACAGAGTGAGTTTATTGGGAACAGACAAACTCAGATGCTCATGGCAGAGGCCTTGGCTGCTGGGTGGGCAGGGCTTGGCAGAAGGGGCTTCTGGGAGCTGGAGTCAGCCTAGCTTCTCCCCCCCTCCCTCTCCCAGACCCAGGACCTGGGCCACAGCCCTCCAAGTGGGCTTGGCCAGCCCCACATCACTGCCATGTCAGACCTGAAGCAAGAGCAGAAGGGGAGGGAATGAGAAAGGGCATCTATGTACAGAGGGGGTGGGCAGAAGCTGGGTTGTGGGGGGCGATTCCACGGGGCAAATAATGTCAGCTCTTGCCTGTAAGCATTCCGTGCCCCCTTGCCCTTTGTCCTGGGCATTTCCCTGCTGGCAACCCTCCCCATGTGAGGGCAGAAAAAAGAGCTATTTTCTTAACTTTCATAGTCTGAGTTCAACATACCTCAGCAAGTACATCTACTGCCCAAGACCCCCTCTTGATTCTCTGTCCTGAGAGGACATTGGCAGGTCTTCCCTCATCCTAAAATCTTGGCATGTGTCTTTGGGATTCAGAATGGGATTCGGGGTGTCTCCTTTGGATGTTGGCAGTAGTGCACATTTCAGGTAGTGTCAGAATGAGTTCTCTCTTTGTAGATGCATGAGAGCCGGAAGGAAGGGAGGTAGCGACCCTGGGGTGGGGAGGGGAATCTGGCTTTGTGGGGAAGCTTCCGTGGGGCAACCCACAAGGCAGACTGTGATGTGTCCACTTGCCTCTGGGGGCTGTGGCTGTTCTCCCAGCCTGCCTCCAGTCCAGGGGACAGGCATGACATGACACATTCTCCTTCTCTTCCTCCCACCTCCACTCCCAGGGCTCAGCTTGGGGTCTACACACAACTAAGTGAGAGGGTTGAGGGGCGCCTCAGCTCCCAGGGAACACTGAAGGGGATTTTGAGTCGTATAGGAAGGCGAGGTTTTGGAAAGTTTTTGTCTTCAGCCTGCGGGGGGGTGTGACAGCTAGGGCCATGGGGCTGGACCCTGTCCCCCAGGGTTCCAGCCTCAGGGCAGTGTTAACACTGGCGGCTGGAGGGGCTGCCCCCAGCCACCAGCTTTGTGTTGGAGCTCCTTGTGCCCCCACAGCCCAGCAGCCCCTGGGGCTCGCAGGGGATGTAAAGTTCACCAGTGCCCACCACACTGCAGCCCCCGCTGCTCCGGAGGACGCTGGTGCTCCCGGGGCAGTACTCGGTCCTCACCAAAGGCGTGCTGACCCCACATGGCTCGTACAGGACAGCGCCTTTGGAGCTGCTCACGGCTGCGGGAACAGGAGGAGTCACTCTAAGGATACCCCCATTCCAGCCACCAGTGCCCATGTGTCCCTACCCTGGCCATGTGAAGTGCTCAGAAGGTCCCAGTGTGTCTCTCCTCTTCCCCCACAGCCCTGGCAGGGCCAGGCCTGATATCTATTTCACACTTTCTGTTTTTACTTGCCCTCCTCCTTCCTGAGTCTGCTTCTTTTTTCTTTCTTTGGAGTCAGGGTTTCACTCTGCCACCCGGGCTGGAGTG
Organism: Tarsius wallacei; assembly: GCA_963574415.1. Taxonomy (NCBI): domain Eukaryota; kingdom Metazoa; phylum Chordata; class Mammalia; order Primates; family Tarsiidae; genus Tarsius; species Tarsius wallacei. The sequence goes on from CAUYQG010165830.1 coordinate 32,376, forward strand.
CAGTGGCACAATCATGGCTCACTGCAGCCTCAGTCTCCTGGGCTCTGGCGATCCTCTCATCTCAGTCTCCCAAGCAACTGGGAATACAGGCGCATGTACACCCGGCTAATTTTTTGATTTTTTTTTTTTTTAGCGAGAAGGACACACTAAGTTGCCTAGGCTAGTTTTGAAGTCCTGGGCTCAAGCAATCCTCCCAACTCGGCCTCCCGAAGTGCTGGGATTACAGGCAAGAGCCACCTAGAAAAGCACATCCTCTTGTCAGTGTGGTGCTTTGAGACTTCCAAGCCCTGAAGCATTGGAACTGTGCTGTAAATCTGCTCCTAGTTCTGACTCCCAGGAGATGTATGGTAGCCTGCAGGAGAGCTTCTGTGCCAGCCCGGGACTTCATGGCAGACAAAGCTCTTCCTTTGAAGTGGGGGAGGCATCAAAGTCTGAGTGGGAGTGATGTGGGCTCTCTGTGTGGGAGTGATCAATCCCCAAGACCCCAGAGCCCTTGGGGTATGGCTCAGCTACTTACAGATATTCACGGGCCCAATGCCTTCGCACAGCCTGGGGATAAAAGGAAAAAGAAGACAGGTAACTACATCAGAGGGAGGAAGGCCCTCAGAGGGAGTAAAGGCAGCCTCTCCCCTCTCCCGTCCAGGCCACTGACCCCATTAGCCAGAGCTATGTGCTGTTGTGGGTTTTCAGTGAAAACAGGTGAGTAGTAGCAGCAACCGCCACCAGAGGGCTGGGTGATGTTCACATCTGGCTCCTCACCCTTGCCAGCCTTCCTGTGGGAGCTCACCTGTGCTCCTCTCCTTCCAGCAGGCGCCTGTAGGTGGCGATCTCGATGTCCAGGCCCAGCTTGGAGTTCATCACCTCTTGATATTCTTTGAGCAGGCAGGCCATGTCCTGCTTGGCCTTCTGCAGGGCCTCCTCCAACCCCGACAGCTTGCACTTCGCGTCACCGAGGGCCGCCTCGCCCTGCCGCTCGGCCTCGGCTATGGCACCCTCGAGCTTGCAGCGCTGGGGAGGGCACAAAGGCATCACTGGGGGTCCTGGAGCCCTGAGCCCAGGTCCCAGAAGAATAGAGAGAACCTGGTGGTGGTCACGTGCCAGGTTCTCACTTGCTGTGGGTTTCATCCTAGGATTGTGACAGCTGATTTCTCCAGGGAATCGGGACCGGATTTTCTGTTTAAAATACCTCGAGGAGATCTGAGATTTTCCTCTTAGCTATGCTGAGCAATTTCTTGGGGGCTAGTAGATTTCAAACGCCTTTGTTAGCCTAGGAGAATAGAGTGGGTCTGGTTTCATTTTGACAACTCAGAGTCACCTTGAACTTCAGTATTGTAGCATCACAGGGTCCTTGGGTTTGAAGGGTCCATGGAGAACATCTTTTCTCTCCTCAAGTCTGGTCAAGCATCTCTGACAGTAAGTCCCCTAGCCTCTGTGGGAACCTGGCTATTTCCTGCAGCTGCTCAGCTCTTTTGTGGAAAGGGCTTGCTTCCTCTCCAGCGAGGCAGTACACGGGGACTCTCCCCACAACAGCGCTCACAGGGAGGACCGGCCCCACCCCGCCTGGTCCAAAAGAGGGAGTTGGCCTTGGATGGGTTCCCATGGCAAGGAGGTCTTCCCGGCCTCACCTGGGCTTTGACGTGCTCGATTTCTTGCTGCAGTCGCTGGATGAGCTTGCTCATTTCCAGGATCTCGTTCTTGCGGTTGCGGAGATTGTCACAGTGGTTCCCGGCGGTCAGCCTCAGCTCCTCATACTGCAGGGGGTGGGTGGGGGATGCAGGGGGGCACTCAGAGCGGTCAGAGCCCCGGGCCGCACACAGCCCCCTTTCACCCTGTCCCCCTCTTCTCCAGTGACTTCCTAGCTCTTGGGCTTCTCGTACTTGTTCTGCTCTCTGATCTCTGCATTTCTGGGCAATTTTGGGGTCCCTGGGAGGGCTGCCCCTGAGTCCCATCTCACCCCCCGGCTCTGAGTCTTCAGGCTTGTCCAATCCTTCTCCAAGCCCCAAGAGCCCCTCCCCTCTGCTTGGCTGTTCTGCGTCTGGTCCATGTCTCTGCCCCAGAGCCCGAGGTCTCCCGAGGGCTCATCCTCTTTTTGATGTTCCTCTGGACCTCGAAAAGGGTTTCTGTGCTCAGCCCAGGTTGCCTAACAGACCAAGGACTGAGGTCAGACCATGACTGCCCATCAGGATGACTACATTTTTATGTTTTTCCCTCAAAATGGTCAAAACCAAAATGCAATGTTATACCCTATCTTGACGTGTCACTTAAAAAAATTTGCTTTTGCTCGCTGAATCCAATTTCTGTATAGGATGTATACAGATTTCATTTATAGATTTTTTAAAAAAATTAGCCAGCTTTAGACTTTCTGGTAGTAGCTCTGGATGGAGTCTTGCCCAGAAAATGCAAAGTGAGAGATAAGTGCATAGTCATGTTCTCTGACTTTTTTTGTGATTTGGCAACTGTAGGGAAGCCTGCAATTGCCTGATAAATACCCGCTCTTCTCTTCTTAAAACAGAGTGCTGCTTTTACTTGGGATGACAGTGAGTCCAGATAAGAGAGTATTTCTCAGACTCCTAAGAAGTGAGATCCCTGGCCATTGTGGGGTAGGGCCTCTAAGAAATCTCTGGAAAGTGGAGAATGACTCAACGGAAATTTCCCCCTCTTTGTTCCTCTTCCTGCCTACCATGGAGGAAGAGATATTGGAGGCATCACAATTATTGCGGGACACCATGAGTACGCAGCATGTGTTAAAGCACATGAAGATGAAGACCATCTTAGACGGCAGAATGAAAAGCTACGAGGAGCCTGGATCCCTGATGGTGTCCTGGAGCCTCGTGTCATCCTGGGCAATCTACTTTTGTAATTTAAGCTATCTGAGAAAAATATAAAGACTGAATTTGTTTTAACTATTTTTTAAAAATTTCGGACCCTCATAGCTACATGGAAGAACAAGAGAATTGCCTCTATGACTCTGACTCAGAAGGATGGGAAATGAGATGGTTGTATCCCACCTGAGCCCACCTGACTGATGGGTGACCCAGGGGCAACCAGAGGAGGGGCCAGCCAGGTGTGAAAACTGGCCACAGACTGAGTCACTGGGGCTGACTCCAGGCTAGGGTTTGATACTTCTGATCACCCTATCTCCAGAAGATGAGCAGGGTACCACTTGGGTCACCACCTTCAGAACTGTCCAAAGGACTTTGTACATCTCTGCAGGTGTGCTGCAGTTCAACCCCAAGTCACTTCTGTATCTGATCTCAATCTCCTTCACAGCGAGCTGCACACGCGTATGGCACCTCGCTATCTAGCTGCTGTGTCTCAGCTCCCACTGATCCTCAGCCAGGCCTGCCCTCCCCCATTCTCTGCCATTGAGATCTTCCTTGTCTTTTCAGGATCCGATCAAACGACAGCACCTCTGCCTTTCCAGACACAACATGTTGCTTCTCCGACCCAACACCCTTAACCCTCTGCTCTACCTTAGCCATGACTTCCTGCCACCATGTGTTGGGTGGGTAAGCGCACCCTTCCTGATGGTACTCCCTCAACATTCTCTATCCTCATCTGGTCTGTTGTCTCCATAGTGTGTGTCATCATCTAACATATATCCCCTGCACGTATTTGTCTTGTTCATTGTCTGTCTCCCCCACCCGCTGCTCAGGTCCCGCATTTTCCTCTACAATGAAAATGACATGATGGCAGGGACTGCTGGCTGCTCTGTTCCCTGGTGGATCTCCAGCTTCTAGAACTGTGTTTGGCACATGGTGGATACTCAGTACACAGGGTTGAATGGGTGAACCAAATGAATGAACTTGTGCATGGTGCCTTTCATCGACAGGGCAGGAGAGACAGATGATAATAGTTCTTCAATCGAATTGCCCTCAGGGGCTGACCATGCCCTCCCAACAAGCCCCTAATTACTAAGTCTGAGGCTACCCTAATCACTGTTTCTGCTCCACCATGAGAAGCCACCCCATGCTGCTGGCCTCCTCCCACGCCTCCAAGCTCAGAGCCCTCTTGGCCATCATCACCAATTAGTATTTACTGAAGGCTGCTTAGATGAGCACCTCTGGTGAGTCTGCAGGGAAATAAAGCTGGGCACCCTGGCACCCTGATGACAGGCCTGGGTTGTCTGTGGGGTCCCTCCCACAGGCTCTGCAGGTGCACGGCTTGGGGCCAAGCAGGGGCTGGGGTGTATGGGGTTCCCTGTTGCTGTGGCAGGGCATAGCCCTCATTAGCTCTTCACCCACTTCCTGGGGCAAAAGGAATCTGAGTGCTCCCCTCTCCCCATGACCTCTCCATTCTCTCGCCCCCCCACCCCGGGCCTCACCCGACACTGGTACCAAGCCTCTGCTTCAGCTTTGCTGCGACTGGCAATGTCGTCATATTGGGCCTTGATCTCGGCGATGATGCTGTCCACATCCAGCTCCCGGCTGTTGTCCATCTTCACAATGACCGAGGTCTCAGAGATCTGAGACTGGAGCAAACAGATCTCCTGGGGGTGGGGTCCAGGAGAGAAGGCGTGAGCTCTTCCAGGGTGCAGGGCCAGGAGAGATGTGGGGAGCCTGCTCTGACTCTCCCACAGAAGGTTTTCACAGAACTCTGCTGTGGCTGTTTCAGGCTTCTATCATCAATAGGTTCCTTGATCCCACCCTCTAGTTATCCGGAGCGTGGCAGACACTTCCACAGAGGGACCCATGAGCCAAGGTCCTGGATGATCTGACTTCTGGGAGTCTCATTGCCTGAGAATCATCTCTCCAGTGCTGACCTCATTTTGTGTCTTCCCTGAATTGTGCCTGCTGGGCAGCCGCCTCCCACCCTGTTTCTCCCTTGGTACTGGCCCCTGATGGACCACCCAGAGGGCAGTGCCACTGGTACCTCCTCATACAGGCCTTTCAAGAAGTCGATCTCCTGCACCAGAGCCTCCGCATTGGTCTCCAGGTCAGCTTTCATCAGGAAGGCCGTATCCACGTCCTGCAGCACAGCAGGGACAGAAACGTGGCCTGGCTGGAGCTGGGCAAAGGCCCGCCCTCCACTAGCCAGGCCACCTCCCAGGGTCCACCTTTCCTTACAGCCCACGGGGAAGCGAAGGGGTGATGGAGTCAAGGTGGGGGAAGGGGCCCCAGTCCTGGGACCCCTTGCCTGGCATCCTGATGAGAAGAATCTGAAGGGGTTTAAAGGAGCCTTGGACATGGCTTCTCGGAGCCTGGGGTCTAGAAATATCTGACTCCCTGTCTGAGGCATCATGGTGATTGCTTTCATGTTTGGGGGTTTGTGTCAGAGCTTTTCTTTTTGGTTTTGCTTTGTTCTCAGCCCCATCTCCAGCCACTTGGGCAGGGGTAGACATGACTCTTACCCAGCTTTGGCACCCGTGAGTGGGAAGGCGTGGGCCAGGCTGATCACTGACCTTTTGCTAGGGGGATGGGCGAGAAGAGGCTGACCTTCCTCCTTCCTGGGTCAACAGGTCTGGGACAGGAGTCTAAGGGGCAAGAGACCCTTTCATGGGGTGGGTGGACTGCAGACACGTTTGGACACTGCAGGGTTGAGTGAC